>VUQI01021513.1:0-10918 GCA_015106735.1 Paratilapia polleni
TTTATCCTTAGCCAGCAGTTTTAAATTTCCTTCAGTGTCGCCTGCTCTGGCCCCTGGAACACAATCGACTATGGTCGCTGGAGTCTCTAGCTTCATGTTTCTGTGAATAGAGTCGCCAATTTTTTCCTCAGCGGGTATGTTGCTGAGTGGGGAAAATCAATTTGAAACGTGAACGGGTTAGTGGTGTACTGTGGGCTTTTGTTTCGGACTACGCTTCCTCCTCACCGTCACCCAGCCGACCTGATTCCCCGGCTGCTCGGGGCCTGCTGGGAAAGAGCTAGTTGGAGCTAAGCTACCTTCGCCCGCACCGGCTACAGGGGCCTGGCTAGCTACAGGATTTTGAATGGTGCGGAGTCGAGTCTCCAATTCATTGAGCCTGGCCTCCAAAGCCACAAACTGGCTACATTTATTACACGTATCATTATTAATAAAGGAGGCTGAGGAATAGCTAAACATTTGACACACAGAGCAGGAAAGAGGTGAGACAGGAGAAGCCATGCTGACAGTGATTCAGCTACGAGCTAAGCTAAAGGCTACATTCACACTGTAGGTCCATTGGTATTGCATGAGGTAGTGTGCCCTTTCTTTATCATTTGGAAACAAAGTTTGTGACACTCACAGAATTACAGTTAGATTCCCATTTGGCATGTCATAGCAGGAATGCATTCCACTAAGATGAGCTTGTTCCATGGCGCTGGAATTTTGCATGTTGGCTTAGTGGCATGGCTCACTGGGACACTTTGTGGAACTGAGATATCATCAGTGAAATTTGTATCACATATCTGTTTGTTATGAAGAGTCAAAATGTCTCCTGTGAATTATTAATTCTTATTCAGTGACACTGGGCCAACAGCATGTAAAATACCAGAACCCAGAAACTGAAGAAGCCAAATTGAGCTGTCACTCACTTTATTCTTTACACCTGCCTGTGCTTTTAAAATATGAAAAAGTGCTTTAGCTTCCTAAGCCCAGCCAAAGCTTTCCATAACTTTACACTAGCTTTCATAGGCAAATATGAAAAAGATCTTTCTTTTTCTTGAATAGGTGGAGATAGACATGTAATTATGAGAACAGATTTATGCAAGCCCTGCCATAAGTTTCTAGCTAATATGATATGGCATAAAAATCTCTGGTGCATAAGCCCCATAGAGCCTGAAGTGACCATATTTGGATAAAAGGATGGAGTGCCAAGTTGTGAGCTAATGCTACTAAGCTTGGATAACAAGGAGCATCTATATATATAAATGTACACAGAAACATTAAAAATCGGACTGACCTGCTGTCAGTTACTGTAATTTCTTTTCCCATGTAAACAAAAAAACTGGGCAAATTCTAAAAAAAAAAAAAAAGGTTCCCTTGGTTCCTGTAATGTCTGCATACAATGCATGTTCATGTTTACATAATAAGGAAAGCCACTATGGAAGGCAAAAGTCATAAGGCAAAATAGCTCTGTTATTTGCAAAAGCAGAGGAAAAAGCCTTTGGCCTGAATGGTAATATTCAGCATCTAAATGGATTTTTCCACACTCATGCATTATATATGTAGCCTCTGCTATTGCTTAATCAAAAAAAAGTGGTACCAGGGGTCACAAAAGGGCTCATCACTTTCAATTTTGCAAAAACACTAGCAGCATGAACATGGAGGTACTACACGGGCTGCTAGGCTCTTCTAGGAAAACTACAGTGACCGCAGGCCACCACAGCGTATGCTGCAATATTATAAACAAACACACATGTGCAGTGTTAATCACACATACCTTCCCTCCTTTCCTGTCTAGGCACACACACTGAAATACACAGGAACAAGTTCACAGTGCACATAGGAACAAATGCACATGCTACACACATGGCTCTGTTAGGGGCAGGGGTGCGGATTCTCTGGAAGTGAGAGGGTGAGATAAGAACAGGCTTCCATAGAACAAGTAGGAGGCAGCCACATGACAGTTGAGAGTGAGAAAGCACAGGGGTAGTAGGGTGGAGGTGGTGGACTTCCAAGGCCTCTTGTAGTGAATGAGCAGCTGTGTTCCTTTGTTTCTGTGGAATCATTTTACACTGTTTGTTGACGGCATAAAAATGAGTCATGGTGATGAGGCCAAAATAGCTGCCAGAATGCTCACCGAAGCTTCTTTATGGTTTAACTCACTCTCTTTCTTGATCATTGCTCATAGTGGGTTCGAATGCATCATAATATTTACAGCAATACTGATCAGATTATAACTAAATTTAGACCTACTGTGGATTTAGTCTCATTGCAGATAAGATGACATGCACCACATTTCCATTGGTAATACCAAATGGTAGTTTGTTCTCAATGACTGACAGTCAACACCAACATAACTATGAATCAACAATGGGTGGAATGTTTTGTTTTAAAGTAAGGATGCATCAAGATAAAGCTTCTCCCTGCACTCCGAGCTTTTAGAAAAGACAAATTACATTTGACTTTGCATGGGTTTCTCATCTGACTACATGCTATGCTTTCGCACACATCCAGGCCTTTCCATGTAAAGGTCCCATGGAATGAAAAAAAAAAAGTATTTGCTGTTAGTCACTGAAATGCTAAAGATCTGCAGATTAGATCCTGGAAATATAGCAAGTGTCTATCATGCATACATGGGTAACATTGTCCTAGTCATGGAACAATGGACAGAAGTGACCGAAATGAGACCTGTGTCCGTATTCTCAGCAGGACGTCAAATGCATCCAGTTTGTGTTGGCCTCAGTCATTGTTATCTTGTGTCACAGTCATTTATATAGACAAAGGCACTTATCTGTGGAAGGAGGGTGTCCGGTTTGGAGACCTCCAAATTGCTTCTCATTCTCTATGCAGACGATATTGTTCTGCTGCATGCAGGCACTGGGGTAGTCTGAGGCCAGAGTAAGACTGCTGCTCTTTTCCATTCAAAGGAGCTAGTTCAGGTGGTTTGAGCACTGGATGCCTTCTGAGCATCTTCCACTGGAGGTTTTCCAAGCACATCAAACTGGTAGGAAACCCCTAGGTAGACCCAGAACTTGCCGAGGAGAGGGAAAGGTGGACTACCTTGATTACTGCTTTTGCGACTTGATGAATTTTTATGAAATCAATGATTACACAGAAAATGAATTAAAGATTCTCTAGATCTGCCATTCATTGCTAGAGGATTAATCTGCATATTTATAATGGTGTCTTATTATAATAGTTTTACCGTCATCCCTATCAGTTATGATAACCTTTAGCTTTACTAACTGTAGTTATTATGCCATATATGGCTATGATGACATCATTTAAGGAGTCAAAGAGTGCAGGTGTGCTGAACAGATGGGACAAACTATAAAACAATGACCCAGGTTATAAAGTTGTATAAATATCCTTCAAGCTTCTATGTATGTGAGGTGTATTCAAATGTTGCTTTGTCCATTGGGGTGACAACAAGTGAACATGAAATCTTCTGTTTTCTATTATACTTTACTTCCAACATAATCTTTTAATTTAAAAGCCATTATGAAAGGACATGGATAAAGCTGTCAAAATTACTATAGTATATTGTCCTTTACTACCTGTTGACTTCCATTGTCTTCTAATAGCACATATTTAATCTTCTGTCATTTTCAACTGAAGTTTCACAATTGGGTGAATGAATGTATTTTACTTGTACGCCCAAAGGTCTAATAACTCACATCTTGGTGCATCAGTACAACTAAAAGTATTCTCATTTCACAGATGCAGCCTGTGGTAATGTCAGCATGCCAGATCTGTGACATATAAAACTCTATGTTCTGCCAACTCTGTACCTGGTTATTGGAGACACACCCGTAACACTTGTTGCTGCCAGTTACTATGGTATTACACTGATAGCCTTTTGTGCAGGTTATTGGGCTCACGCAATATATATATATCAATAGACTGGCAGTAATTACCCCAGGAACTCTAGTTAAAATGCAGAAAAGTAACTTAAACACTTGTGGACTTGCTGTGCTGATTTGGGCCAGAGCTAACATCACCTGATGTGTTGCAATCTCTCATTTGAGTTGGACAGTTTGTAATTGCGTAGACTGATGTATCCAAGCTTTTACATTATCTTGGCTGCACACATGTTTAGCTTGGGCGGCACCATTGCAAATCACCCCGCAGTGTGGCTTATCCAACAAGCACAAGGGCTTCACTGTCTCCTTGCACAAGCTTTGTTTAGGGTTGCCTTTTGGGGGGAGGATACTGCAGCACACTTTTGATCATTATAACCTGACTTATGCCACCTCTAGCATTGTACTGAATTATTTTAGGTGCAAAAAAATCTGCATGTTATGGGGGTTGTGTGTTGAACTATTTGAGAGCCAGGTGCAGTGACTTCCTGAAGTCTTGCCATCAAATTCTTCTAGGATGAAATTAGCAGTGCATGACCATTCCTTTAGGTCTCAGCCACACAGACCTAGAGACCAGTCATTGACCCCCTTGGCAACTTCCGGTCACTAGGGAAAAACATGTGTATTCCTCAACCAGTGGTTGCTGGAAGTTGCTGGCTAACTTTACCACCAGGGGTTAAAGTGGGCTGGAACAATCTGAAACACCATTCCAGCACCTTCAATTAATGAGCAATTAAATCTGATAGGATGCATATTACTGTCAAGCCTGGCATTGCTTACAGTGACGGGGACTTGCTCAGTACCTAATGAGAAAATAACACCATCCCACAGTTCGCTTACACCCTCAACATTTCCCCTTTTCCTTGTTGTCCCTGTGATGCTTTCATGGTGCAAATATAGGCTAGATAAAGTTGTGGTCGCAGTACTTCAGCAAAACAGCAAGTGAAATTTTATAAACTGGAAAGTGAAATCTTATATGTAAGTTCATTTTAGAGTTTTTAAATAAGATATTGGATCTATACATGATGTGCTGCTGAATTATGGTTTGTGAAACATCTTGCAAAACAAAGTTTACTTATTTTGTGTTGGTCAAAGGTTGCATGAAAATACTAGGCAGTTTGGTACAGTTTAGTGCAACCTAAACTGGTTAGTTTGCAGAACTGTGATGAAGTTCAGAGTACAGAGACGCACTATGTTTGACTGGTACAGAGCAGACATAGTTTGCGAGTGTTTGTAGAAAAGTCGCTGTCTTCCTTGCAAACTACTGGTGACCGCAGCAACCTGCTAGCAACCAAAGCAATCACAAGGATGTTTTTGGCGCAGCACTGTATACCTCTTTGCCACCAGTTTCACGCTAATGACTGCCAGCAACCTCAAGAAACCACTTGTCAGGGAATACACATTTTTCCCTAGCGACCGGTGGTTGCCAACCAGTCTCTAGGCCTGTGTGACTAGGGCCTTACAGGCCTTAATGGTTAAAGATATGCTTTTTTAAACACATAAAATTTGACTTGAAATACTAGTTGACTGACTCTTGTCAGTACTATAAATCTAATGTTGCTGTACGGTGTATTGGCTGAAATAAACAGTATGTTTCTGTGCCCCTTTTTTTTAAAAGCCACTGACTCTTAAGTTATAAAAGGCATGTTGCTGATAATGGTTCAATGCTGTCAATATTCAGCTTCACCACTTTACTCTGATCACTAGGGGAAAACGCAGCTTTTTCCTGAGAAATGTGTCCAATATTAAAATATTAAAAGTTAAAGGTTCCAAGTCTGGTTAAATTCTACAATAGGTAGCACTTCATATTCTCTCTTTATTCATCTAAAGTAAAGCTTGTGTTTCTGCTATAGTGTATCCAAACATTTTTCATTTGAAAATGTCTTTGAAAAAGAGATATAATCGTGTAGTTTTACAGGCTTGAAAGATTTCTTTACATTTCTAATATGTAAAATTTAAAGCACTCTGGACACCTAGGTGTTGCTAAAGCAGGATATACAAGAGGTTTAATAAATAACTTGCACATTAGCATATCTTAACTTTTATGATGATATAGCTGTCCCCATAGTCATTACATGGCAGGACAGTGCAGAGGAGATTTTCTGTCATATACGCACAGACACTATGGATACTGGATAAGTCAGTGTATGTACAAGTAATCACTGTGAGCCAAAGCTCAGGCTTCAGACTGCTCTAAGTGCAGTTTTTTTTTTCTTGTTGCTTTTTTTACTCTTGGATCTTTATGATGTGACAGAGATCTGAGGCTCACAGCTGTAGTTGTGAGCACAGAAGCTCCACCCACCTGTTGTTCAAACCTTCTGTTTGCATCTTTAAGCCAACCAGAAGAATGTTTGCTTAACTGGAGGGTAACCTTAATGGGAGAGGAGCTAAAACAGTGTTTCACAAAGAGGTTGCACTGAGGGCACCACACCAAGGGGTATAGATAATGATTTTTTTTTTTTTTAACTGTGAATCATAGAACTACTCTAGTAGAGTCCAAGAATAAAATTATGGTACAAGAAATTAGCATAACAGACAGTTTTTAGGATTATCAGAGTGCATGGAAGTAAAACCTATCCTGCTAGTAGGACTGCATGTTTTCACAAAGAAGCATTTAAAGAAGCATGCTTGCCTTTGTGTGTACGTGTGCAGGTATTACTCATGATGTGCGGATCTAACTCTGGGGACACAAAAAAACAATTTACCATAACATACATTATTCAATTTAAAATTATTATTGTTGTTTTTCTTAAATTATTATTATAAAAAAATCAAGGTGCTGAAAAACATTTAAGGTTAAGGATAAGGTTAGGCAAGCAGCAGTTATTGCTATTATGTTAGCATAAAATAATGGCCTCTAAAGTCTTTGATACTCTGAGTATCACAACATTGGCCTGAAAAAAAAAAAGAAAAGAAAAAAACATCCAGGTGTATCCAAAATGGACAAAAAAAGTGCCACACCTTTTTTCTCCTATTTCTCCTCTTCTCACACCCTACCCATCCCACAGATGAAACCAAACACACCCCAGGTATCTACTCATGTGACCCTTTGTTTTGCTGCCTGTATCACGTGGGCAGATGCTATGTCTCTATTGCTAAGCGGTGCTTTACTTTCACACTTCCACTGTGACTCATAAACAGAAAGAATTGTGCAGGTGTGTGTGTCTGTGTGTAGCCATTTTTGTTTTCATGCTCATGGCTGTATGTGAGTCACATCCTCTTTGTTTTATTAAGTGTTGTCCACTTCTCTTTTCCTTCTTTCTCAAGCTCTACTTTCAACCTTTTTCTATTTCCACATCTCTGTCTGTCTGCCCCTGCCTCCTACACATGTTGACTATACAAATGTAGAAATAAAACAAAAAAAAAACTCTCAGTCCCATTTTCCCCAGAAGACTATTCTCATTCGGCAGGTGCTTCAGGTTCCTGCTTTTAAAACCTGTGTATGTTTTAAAAGGCCTTTTTTTTTTTAGCTTCTACACGTTAACTTCAGCCTCACCCCTTTAATTGTCAAAAATAAAGGCACTCTCTCTCCTTACCACATAATGAGCCAACAATCGCTGTATATGAGCCCCCCCAAAGATGATGGTAATGACGTAATTTTTAGAATGAGGTTTTTGCTCTCACAGAGACAAGCTTGTATTATTTATATGCTTTCTGGTTGCATCTAATAGCTGGGATTAATAAAAATAACAATGAAAAGATGCCTTTGTGTCTGCCATCCTCATCCCTTCCTTCTGATGTTGCATAACACCTGTATATCAGATCTCATGCAGATTTGACCTCAACATCAGCGTCACTATCACACCTGATGATAATAATAATACCAACTTCCTTACAACAGAATAGCGCGCTTCATTGTTGAATAAATGGAAAGTAGGTCGGAAGAAATCCCCATTGACAACTGCTTTCCAGTTCCCCTCCTGCAAATTTAGTGTCACTTCCTCATACTGGGCTTTCTGGGCAGCCAGTGTCCTGCTAGCAATGGTGTTAGTGTTGACTGGGAGGCAGCTGTTCCACATTGTTACTCAGTGGCGACATAACTTCTTCCCTAAAGTGACGCACAAGGAACCAAAACTTCATGTTTCTGCTGTGTCTTATCTCTCACTAATCTACCAACACTTTTACTTTTTAGTTTTACAAAGTTTGAGTCTTATGCAAAAATATTGTTAGAACTAGTGTAACTAGTTTTTCAATTTGTCAGGATTCTGTTCTTTAAGTGCTTACCAATACTTATCAGGTTACTTATGAGGCATGGAAAAAGGACTGGAAAACTTTACTCAGTGGCAATTGCTGATACAGGAAGTCAAGGTACTTTAACATCAGTTTTGTTTGACTATTTCAGTACTCAGTGATCAATGGAAATAAATGAGCCAGAGTTCACTGCGTAGACCAGTGGTTCTCATACACAACCCACCAGTAATGATACTAGCAATGGAGTGATAGATTTTTTTTTTTTTATTATTAATCAAAAGAAGACCAGTAAACATAGAGTTGCCATAGGCCACAGTCACACAGGCCTCGAAACCAGTCAGCAAACCCCTGGCAACCTCTGGTCACTAGGGAAAAGTGTGTATTCTCCAACAAGAGCCAAGAGTGGTGGCTCTTGTTGGCTCTTTGGGGAACCTAAGGAGCAATGAGAAGGGCTAATTATACAGTATATGACCTAGCAACTGGATTAAAATGGCTCATAATATTTTAACATTACATAAAATTTTATTCATCCAAGTATTGATGTCAGTGAGAAAGGTAAAGTCAAAGAACTGTTTGTCTAGTGAAACAGATACATATAAAGTTGCTTCCTTTGGCAGTGTTGACACTTGACCCTTGTCAAAATGGAAACAGAATATCACCTGGAACTCTTCCTTAAGGAACATCACCTGCAATATCACATACACTCACAAAAATGTGTGCTTCCTGTATGAGATATGAACAAAAATAGTAAAGCACTACAGCTGAGAAAACAATTTCTCAGGCTGTTAATTTAAACATCATGGGAAACTGCAGCACTCAGATCAAACAGAAAAAGAGCCGAAAGGCACACACGGGAAAAGACTAGCCACAATATGGTGACCACAAACCATGGAGTAGCAATGAGAGTGAGCTGTTGCTAGTAGTATACTCTTAGTCACTGGGTACCAAAATAAACCTCATTTTTGAGGCAAGTGACAAAAAAAACACACCCATTGGGTGTAAAGGACACTGTTACTGACTCGGGGTGGCAAATACACAGTCGTGTGAAAAAGATTTTCACAGGACTGCATAGAGTCCTGTGAAAAGCAAAGTTGCATCTGAACAAACCACAAGACTTCTGGAACAATGTCCTTTGGGCAGATGAGTCCAAAGTGGAAATGTGTAACCATAATGTACAGCTCCACATTTGGTGAAAACCAAACACTGTCATGGTCCTGGGTCTTGGACCCAGAGTTTTGAGTTTTGGACTGTTAAATTTAGATTTACTTAATATTCTCTGTTTAGTTCCTAGCTCATTTATTGGTCACTTTAACTTTTTTGTGTATTTCCATTAGTATTTTGGATCTTAGTTATTAGTTCCAGTTTTTGGGTTATAGTTTGTGAGTTTTTGTTATTTGGAGCTCTTAGTCTATAGCCTTCAGGATTTTTCTTCATTATTGTAACGCCTCCGTGTTTAGTTTTTTTTGTTCTTGTTATTTTTGCTATCTGGTTTTGTGTTTGAGTTTGGTATTGTTTATATCTTGACCCCTTGTGTTTTAGTCTAGCCTTCCCAGTATCATTTTGTGTCTTCTCAGGTCTTCATCTCTGTTAGTGATTCCCTGTTTAGTTACCTTTTTTTATTTTGATACTCTGTTGTCTCTTGTGCCTTGTATTTAGTTTTACTTCCTTTGTCTCATTACCCTTAATTTGTTTCAGCTGTTCCTCGTTCCCCACCTGTTCCCTCTTCCCTTGATTGCCCTCAGTGTGTCTTAGTATAAATAGCTGTCTTTTCATTTATCCTTGTCGCATCGTACTGTTTTCCCTGCCTGCCTGTTTCTCTGACTGTTTTTTTGTGCTGCTTGGATTTTTGTTACTTTGTTTTTTGGACACAGTTTTAGATTTATGTTGGGACTTTAATCAGCCTAAAGTCTTTTGTTTTTGAAGCCTGCCTCTCTGCATCTCTGCCTTTGGGTCCAACCTCAACACACTCCACACCACAACACACACAGCATAAATGCTCCATACCAACTGTCAAGCACAGAGGTGGAGGGCTGATGATCCGGGCTTGTTTTGCAGTCACAGGACCTGGGCACCTTGCAGTCACTGAGTCGACCATGAACTCGTCTGTATACTAAAGTATTCAAGAGTCAAATGTGAGGCCATCTGTCTGACAGCTACAGTCATGGTCAAAAATATTGCCACCCTTGCATTTATGTCAGAAAATGCACCACTTCTCCCAGAAAATTGTTGCAATTTCAAATGCTTTGGTATTGTCATGTTTATTTCTTGCGTTCACACTGGAAGAACAGAAAAAAGCAGACAGAAAAAAATCTGAGACGTTCCACACAAAACGTCAAAAATGCCCTGGACAAAATTATTGGCACCTTACCAGAATTGTACTAAATAATTGTATTTCAAGCATGTGATGCTCCTTTAATTTGTAATTCAACTCACCTGTAGCAAGTAACAGGTGCTGGCAATATGGAAATTCCCACTTCCAACCAGTTAAAGTGGAGAAATGTTTACTCAATCTTGTTTTTGGCTGTCTGTTTGTACCACACTGAGAACGGACAAAAGAAAGAAGAGCAAAGAATTGTCGGAGGATTTGAGAACCAAAATTATAGAAAACCATGGACAATCCCAAGGCTACAAGTCCATCTCCAGAGATCTTAATGTTCCTGTGTCCACTGTGTGCAACATTGTAAAGAAGTTTACAGCCCATGGCACTGTAGCTAATCTCTCTGGACGTGGACGAAAGAGAGAGACTGATGATATGTTACAACGAAGAACTGTTCGAATGGTGGATAAAGAACCTCGATCAACTTCCAAACAAATTCAAGCTGACCTGCAGGCACAGGGTACAACAGTGTCAGCTCGCACTATCCGTCGCCATCTGAATGAAAAGGGAC
>VUQI01021516.1:0-10492 GCA_015106735.1 Paratilapia polleni
AGGCACACCTATAGGAGAGAGACAGGGTTAATAATAGCTAATGATTAAATGCAAATGGTGTATAAAACACATGGAGAGTGAAAGGAAGTGAGGAAGAGGAAGTGCTCAGTGCATCATGGGAAGTCCCCAGCAGTCTAGGCCTATTGCAGCATAACTAAGGGATGGTTCAGGGTTACCTGATCCAGCCCTAACTATAAGCTCTATCAAAAAGGAAAGTTTTAAGCCTAATCTTAAAAGTAGAGAGGGTGTCTGTCTCCCGAATCCAAACTGGGAGCTGGTTCCATAGGAGAGGGGCCTGAAAGCTGAAGGCTCTGCCTCTCATTCTACTTTTAAATACCCTAGGAACCACAAGTAAGCCTGCAGTCTGAGAGCGAAGTGCTAACTAATGTTAAACTGGAAACACTCCTTTATTTCAGTTCATGAATGTTTGCGTGGGTCGTTTCAAACAGCAGGAACAAAAGACAGATATGAATGTTTAGCTGGAGGATTTGTTGCATGAAACACATCTGTCACTCTCTGAGGATGCTGACACCAATGTGAAACTGCAGGGGTGAGGAGACCCGGTTTTCTACTATAAACTAATTCTGTGTTGATCTTTTTCTATATCAACTTGTAGGGTAATTAGTGTTTTTGCCCTTTGGAACAATTCTCAATCAGATAACAAAGCAATAATGATTATGTAATGCTTCTTTTATGAAATCCCAGTGGACTACTCCCAGCGAGACTGTCTTTGTGCTGTGTCAGACAGCTAGTTTAAATCAAATCTCTGCACACTGACTTGGCTCAGTGCACACTCATATTCACTGTTGCTGCTACTGCAGCTTCATAAAAGTCTTCTTACACAGCCTCCACCTACTCAGGCTCTGCTTTCTTTTGACATCTGTGGTTATTTTGTTTCTTTAGTTACAATTGTTTGGCGTGTTCCCTTCATGTTCTTTATCATGTGCCAGCTCTTATGTAGCCTACTGTTGAAAGCCTTTGTTCCCAGCAGCATATCCAAATCAGATAAACCTATTGCCATCTCCAAATGCAATACCTGACATCAGTAACTAATAAAATGATAAGTACTGGTAGTGACCTCATTTGAACTTTTACATGGTGGTGGTTTAGAGAAAATGTGATGGTAAGAGTTTGGTGAAATGTATCAAAGCACGTACTGCAAGAACTCATTTGTGGTGGTTACGCCTGTAGAGCTTTATAATAAACTTTAAGATTAAAAGAATAGTTTGATTTTCATGTTTGTGGGGTATAGCTAGCAGTTGGTTACCTTTCTCACAGTGATTGAAAACAAGGGGGAAACTGGAAGCCTGCAAAATAGCAAAGTCTGCTTAGCAGTTGTTAAGGTATGCAGGAGAAGAGGACCCAAATGCAAGACTCAGAGACAAACAAAATGAACAAAAAATTACATGAGGGAGATTACACAGACACTCTGACAATGAACAGAGGGAAGACAGCACTATAAATATACACAAGGCTAGCTGGGGAAACGAGGCACAGGTGAACATAATAAGACATCACAAACAGGAAGTAAAATTCGAACTAAGGAACAAAAGACAGAAACTAACAAAGTAAAACAGGAAGTAAGAAACACTGGAAGGACTAGGGCAATAAACCAAAGCACCAAAGGATTAAATAAAAACAATGTCTAATCACAGAACTCTAAAACTCCTATTACAATCAGAGCCTTAAACTAAGAACTAATGGCTCAATATACTAAACAAAAATATAAAAAATCTAAAATTAAATATAAACAAACCAGGGAACAAACAGAGAACACTATAATGAATAGAATCTAAAAGTCCAGAACTCAAAAACCTGGACCATGACAACAATACCCGCAAAATCATCTACTCTATATTAAAAAAAAACCAAAAAAAACCAAAAACTTTTCAGTTCTTCATGTACCTTTTCTTAGAAATATATAGAATGCAGGAAATATTGAATTAACCAGTTAACACAATGTTTGTATATTTGTTTATTCTGCCAGTTTTGAAAATTCATAGTAGCCTCCATCTATCTGTAATTTTGTTTTTTATTTTTTTTTTTGTTTTTTACATATATGTGTATATTTTTGAGCAGGGTTTCTCTGCAGTCTGGGTTTTGGTGAAAACTAAATTACATCCTTAATCAAATGAGACAGAAAATAAAGTCAGTGTGCAAATTCTTTCCATGCAATTATGTTTTCATTAATTACTTTAGAATGCAATCATCTTTTTAAACATCTTTTCCACCCTGTCCAGTAATTTCATTTCATTCATTTAACCAGTTGTATTTGTAATGTTAACAGTGTAAAAACAGTTTAAGAACCCTGTTGTTTATTTCTCTTCAAAAGTAAGTTTTGTTTCATCGGATGCTGGATGCAAATGAACTCACTTCTATAATGAATAAATGCAGAAAAAATTATGGAAAAGTCTTTTGTTTAAGATGGGAAGCTTTTAAGGAATAATAGCTCTAAAAATTAAGATAAGGCTACTGAAGGAATTAGTGTTCCATTTATGAGTCTGATAAAAACAAGAATGCAAGAACAAGCATCATTTAATGACATAACTGTTGTCAAGTGAACTCGGAATGGCCCAAATTTCACACATTTCAACGTGGGAAGCCAAAGGATCTAACAAGTGTACTCGCTCTTGGAAATTAGCAGTCATTAAGCTGTTGTGGTCATGGGTGGAGAAAAGGACAGGTGCTACAACTTCCTAATGCTTATGGATGTCAAAGTCATTTGTTTGTCCTAACTATATGAAACTATATGAAAAACCACTGTAAATCCAATAAATGCAACTTCAACTGCAAAACAGTGAAACCCGGTGTAAAAGTACAAGCCTGTAACTTTGAATAATGGTTACTGTGCTGATTAATTTGGGCTTGGTAGATGTGCATGAAAAAATATTTTATTTAAATAAAAAAGAAAGTAAAAAATATATTTTGCTCAACTTACAAATGACATTTCAAATTCATTTTTCTTTCCAGAAATGCCATAAACCACTAATATAAACAATATGTTTTGTTTTGCTTGTCATTTGATTAAATGTAAAATGAAATAATTACATAGACAATACTTCAAAAGATGAATAGAAACGTTTTTATTCTGTAATGTTTTTCAAAACTAGAGTTTTTGACTGGTTTACAAAGAATCTGGCCCTTGTATGGTCATTGTGTTGTGAATATGTGCGAAAGGTCACAACTATCCTTGAGTCAACAAACTATCAAAAAAATAAGAGAAAAGAAAACAGCAGACTTTGCCCTTTCTGATGCTCACATCTAAGTGGTGACTTCATGTCTTCTCTCCCCAGATAGTCCAACTTGTGAAGATAGCCAGCTGTGTACTCTTAGCTACCAATAAGATTACTCGTATATCCTCTGAGAGCCAATGAGGACAGAGCAAGTTAGTCAGCTGGGTGTGTTGAGTTGGAGTTTAAACTTTGGACCCGAGAAGAGCTGAGAGATACAGTGGAGACTCTTCAGGAACGGAGACAACAAAGTAAATCAGATATTTTGTTTGGATCTCAGTTGTTTTGGGGGCTTCTTTGGTGTGCCACTCAAGCAGACAAATTATGGAGCACTACCCAGATCAGGTAATAATATTTTCTTTTTATTGTAATTTACACATATAGGACATTGCGGTGGAGGACGTTTTTAAGACACAAAGAGCAAAGGTCAAGCTTGAGAGCAAATTGAAAACCTATTTATTTTCTTTAATCTACATATGTACACAAAGTCTTAAACTTATTAATATCTATTTAAAAATCATACCGAACTTGTAGATAACACAGAATAGTGGAACACAATGTACTGCAAAGGTGTTCAGGGAGGTTCATGGTGAATTTTTGCCAGTGAAACAGATGTTCCCAATCAAAATCTTTATGGTCTTGTTGTTTTTGCTTGTATGTTGCTATATAATGTCCTGACTTCTCTTCAGGGTTGTGATGGCCTTGAGCTGCTTGACTGGCTATTTGATCAAAACAATGGAATTCTTCGTCATGTGGAAACAGGACAACACATTTGGCCAATCCAGGACCCAAACGTGCGTGAGACTGTTGTATCTCTAATGTGCTTTCTATCTACTTCCTTCTCAGTGTACTCGCTAGATCATAGTTTGTATTTTAAAGACTGTCCCATCTCTTACTATTTTGTTACCTCACACATACAGGCTAATGATAGCACTTAATGTTTTCACCCAGCAGATGCTGCAGCCACCTGAACAGGCAAATGATGACTTTCTCAATGCCCTCCTGAGTGGAAGTGATTCTGTGTCAGCCTCTCCACTCTGGTCACCATCTCCCAGTGACAGTGGGATCAGTGAGGACCCTCCCTCAGACCAGATGGACAGTCCTCAGCGCCCTGAGAGCCCAACTGGAGAGACTCAGTTCTTTAGTGCAAGACCACTAACCAAGGCCGCCCTGGAAGCCAGTGTCTCCACTGACCTCAGTAAGTCACAAATAAGTCCAAAAGAAAAATATTCACACTGGGACACATTACTATAGAAGAAAAGGAAGTAGAAAATATTCTCATTTGCTTGAAAAATTGCCATCGGTTATCTACATTTTGCACATTTTAGCAAAATTTAGATAACCAAGCTCTGATAACATTATCATTTCATTCTAATGACATAAATCCAGCCCTTGTGGGCAGGGAATGATAAGTGGTACTCGGTGTGAGTTTGAAAGTTTTTGTTTCTGAAGATGAATCCCAGTATAACCAGGATAAAGTAGGATATAATGCATTTTTTTGTGTGTGTGTGTGTGTGACTGTGTACAGAAACATTGAAATTTTAAAGACACTGACATTATTGATGATGACAAAAGAAGATAAACATGTTAAGTACCTAGCAGAGTAATCAGTATTTGCACAAGAATTGTTGTTCAGAATCCAAACAGTGAGATAAGCATGTCTTCTTGATCTTTATTTGGATGTGTTTTATGTGTATCATTGTGTCTGTGTGTGCAGGTGGCTGGAAGCTCGGCTTTCCAATGAGCGAGACAGGGATTACACATCCTTCTGATGTACATAAACCACAGCTTTCCTCTAGCTTCCCCCTAACTGTCAAAGATCTGCTATTGTCAGGCACATCAGAGCCAGTAAGTAGCCTGGTGGCGTCTGATAGAGAAGGTGGGGATGGTTTAGGGTAGGGGGAGAGCGATAGTGTTTAGTGGATATTTGTGTATCTCTCATTGCCTTCTTGACTTATGCAAGAGACCTGTTGTTTACCTTTTGTGTGTGAGTGTGCATGTGTACTTTGGTGAAAACAAGTGGATTACTACACTCCCTGATCTCATGAATTCAGCAAGGGGCAAGGCCTTTGGAATTGCAAACTAAATTTCTATTTTTAAACTTTTGTTTGTGGGAAGCTTTGCTGAACTTGCAGCAACTGGGGATTGTTTTCTGAACCAGAGACGAGGAATACACAAAAGATTTTAATTAGTATTCTCTTCAAGATTATATTTTTGTGAACCTTCCCATGAAAGTTTATTTCTCCACCACATAAAACACTCTCATTTATTTCACACACACACACACACACACACACACACAAATAGATCATCAAGTCAAGATCACCATGAACAGAATAATATGTAAGTGCTTCAGAAACTTGAGTGGATTTCAGCTCAGTCTGGGTATTGATCCCATTTCTCAGCCTAGTTTAATAAGATGAAGGAGAGAGTGGCAGAATGCAACTTAGGTTTTCACACCATAATTACTTTGAGGAAGCCATGAAATGAGAGTGGTGAAGCGGCCCTGATAGTCTGCACCCATTTAACTATTTCCTGTGAGGCTCACAGAAGAGAGAGTGGTGGTGGAAGAGGTGGGCAGAGAGACAATTTAATCAAACAGTAGTGGTGATGTTTTAAAAAATTGGAATTTTTATCTTCCCACCAGACCCCACAGCCATCCCAAAAGTCAATTCAAGAGTTGGTTCTCAATGAAGATGAGAAGAAGCTTTTAGCAAAGGAGGGAGTCACTCTGCCCACCCAGCTGCCTCTTACAAAGGTAAACTGCTATCAATACCCAAACAATGAAAACAGTTATCAGCTCCCAGACTTTATCACACAGAGGCTCAAAATGAAACTGCTCACTCCTTTGTCAATCAGTATGAAGAAAGGATTCTGAAGAAAATACGCAGAAAGATTCGCAATAAGCAGTCTGCCCAGGAGAGCAGGAAGAAGAAGAAGGAGTATATTGATGGGCTGGAAAGCAGGTAATGTTCTAATTTACATTAGAGTAACAAAGGAGATTATATTGGGTTTGCATGTTTTAGCATTTTAACTGTAAATTCCCTTACTGATAATCATTTTTCAAAGCATAAAGCAGTTTCTTTATTATTTTGCTGTTGTGCCCTCCGGTCAGTCCTGTGCTATTGTTACAAGTCAATGTATTTATGAGCAGGGAAATGAATGAAAAAAATCTACATGTCTGGGTTTTGAGTGTTAGTTTCTAAACAGAAAATTATTTAAGAGTGTGCATTGGAAAATATTTGGGAGTAAGGCATCATGGAAAGCAATTTGTAAATAACTGACTGGAACATTCAAAATCCCCTGTACACACCTGCAAATCAATTCGTGAATATGAGAGGCAGCTTTAAAACCTTTATTGAATGGGTACCATTCATTGGAGATAAAAATCTAAAATGGTAAAATAATATTTTTCAGCTTGCTTTGCTTCTCCTGTCTTTCCCTTGTGTATCCCCTCTAGGATGTCTGCTTGCAATGCACACAACCATGAGCTGCAGAGAAAAGTGTCCCAGCTGGAGAAATGCAACATGTGAGTGATTTGAGTTTAAAAAATGGATTTCTGTTTTTAATTAATCATTCCTAATTCTGTGATCTCATGGTAATGTTTGTTATGACATCCTATTTTTAAAAAAAAGAAAAAAAACTACCTTTGGCATTTGCCTTGCTTTTCTGTTTCCTCAAACCCTTGTTAATCCTCTTATCACCATCTTCTCTTTGTTTTTTCTTTTTTCCATTCCTCCCCACAGGTCACTAATGGAACAGCTGCGCAGGCTGCAGGCTCTCGTCATGAATACATCTAACAAGCCAGTCCAGACTGGGACATGTGTACTGGTACGGACATCCTCTGTGATAAGATAAACCACTGATAACAGATGACTCTTCATTTAAAAATAAAATAAAATAAATCAGTTTCCTAAGAAACAAAGACCAAAAATTATTGCTGCTGGATGAGCCATTAAGAAAGGCCAGTCTAGATTGGCCTTTCTTAATGGCCCATCTAGTCCCTGTAAATGGAGATACTGTCTTAAATATTACTATTACAAATTACTTTTAATTACCACATTGGAATAAAGTTCAACACCAGAGGCAAAATGAGTCAAGAGGAACTTTTAAAATGTAACTTTTAATCTATCAGTGCCTTCAAAAGTGAAATGATGTAGAAAACACCGGTGCTTTATCTAACTCTATTTTTTTTTAAATCATATTCTTAGGTGCTCCTGCTGTCCTTCTCCCTTATCCTGTTCCCAAGCCTCAAGCCCTTCTCTGACACCAAAGTCAGCCAAGAAGACTTCACTCCAGTCAGAAGTGAGCAACCTTCATCACCAAACAGCTTTGTGTGGCTGCCTGCCAACTAATCCAGCACCTATATGTCACAGCTGCAGTACTAGCTAGAACTACATTCTCACACCCTGCTGGAATGGTTCTCACCTGCAGAGCTTCACAGCCAGCTCCACTGTTCTGAGGATTTGCTGTCTACTTAAAATTTTTACAATTAGACAGAAGGCAAAGAAGACCAAGGGCATTTATTATCACTGTGATTATTAAGCTCTACTCTGTGAACAGCATTGATTTCTTACCATTTCTTATCAGTTTAATATTGAATTTAATGGCAGAAAGCGACTAAAATGTAAATTTTTAGTTAGGAGGCAAGATTAGTATTTGCACAGCAGCAAGGTGTAATTTCTTAACGTAAGCGGTTTGACAGCCCTGAAAAAAGCAATCAATCTTGCACTTTTCCTGACTGCTTAAGGCTATGTTACAAGTTTTTAGAAATTTTAGAGTCTTTAATGTGTTTTGGTTTGAATTTTGAATCATCACAAACATATGAAAGCATGCAGACATGACCACTCACACTTGCCTACCCCAGTAGGCAGTAGGCCCTTAGAAAAACATAATAATAAGCAAAGCTGAATACCCACAGACCCTTGACTATAATAATTTTATTTTTCTGTGTCTTATTCTCCCACAGTCCAGTCACGGTCCCTGCAGAACCTTCAGGCTTCCCGTGTACTGCATGTCATTGAATCCCCATTCTTCACTGAGGATGAATCAGAGCCTCTGCACCGGCATTACCCAGAAGACCAGGGATTGGAAGATTTTACCGCACTGATGGAGAAGATGGCAGTAGACCGAGAACAATCCAGTTTGGAGTCCATGTCTCTCAACGGCAGTCAAGAGGACAGAACTGGTCATTTCCATGTAGACCCAATTACTGGTCACATAGCTACTGTGACCTTGAATCCTCACCGCTCTGCCAGGTTACAACCACATGCTGATGGTATGTAAGAGAAATGAAGAAATTAGTTCCACATAAATTTCCTAAATTATCCTACTCCTAATGGTAGAGCGGGGAATTATCGGGGGCTGTTGTTTACACAAAGGGAAATTGGGTTTTAATCATTCCCATTTTGTCTTTAATACATATGCAGCCTGTATGCCTTTTTTTCTATTTGTGATACTGTTTTATATCAGCATTTGGATTTGATTCCTATGCTGAAATTTCTGTTTCTGTGTATGCTTTGCCTTTGATGAAATGTCAGTGTAAATTACTGTTTGAGAATGTCAAAAAGTGGATAAATAGAGCTGTGATTACGTGTATAGTTTTGATCTTGATGAGTACTTTTTTTTTCTTTTTTTTTTGAGAAGTTAAAGGATTTTGAAAACATGCTTTCTCTGATTCTCTGAGTTGATTGCAGTGGTTTGGATTTATTCATGGATGAAACACCCTTAAATAAAAAATAACAAAACAAAATCAGTGATTTGAAAATACTGCAGATTCCCTTTTTTATATTTTCAAGCTTTAATAATTAAAAAGTGAAAGCATACAGCACAACATTCACAGCTCTGCCTGAAAAAGAGTGCTGTGGGTTGGATGTCAGTAGTGACATGGTTCACGCAGAGGGAGACAGAAAACTGGGACAGAGGTGAGACAGATGACCTGTTATCTAATTAGTCAGACTTGACATGTTGATTTATTTACTTGCTGAAGCCAGGTTGTGGCTAGTGTCCACGACACTCACCCACCTTCTGGTTTGTCATTGTCAACCACACAAAAATTGAATGGTGTTCTTAAGCTTGCTGCCATTTCATCTAGCATTTAGGTCTGACCTGTTCAGCCTGACATTTTCTGAGGCCAGCTAGACTTAACTTCAAGGAGGGGCTGGAGATTGAATTCTGGGATTAAATCATCCACCATCAAAACACTCTGGTCATTTTTTGACTGGATAGATTCATAAAAGAAAAAAATAAATAAACCATGATGGTTTATTTTAGAACACATCATTTCAAAGCAGGAAGATACATCTCTGACAAATGGACTTAACAAAAATCCTCTTTTTGAGATTATTTTACAGCATTCATGACATTACTTGAAGCTCTTCATAAGGTCCTGGCATGGTGCTGACATCTGAAGCTAACTAAATCTTCAGTCAGTCAACAGCTATCTGGAATTACTGCTGCTTGTTCAAGTGACACTGAACTTATCACATGAAACGCGAAGGCGTAACTTTCTGTATGCATGTCTGCAGACCGGATTCAACATGAGGGGGACGTCAAGTTCATGGCAATCCATCAAAAAGGTTGTGAAATCCTTTGGTCTAAACTAGAACATTTCAGCTGGGTGTGACAACTTGGATGATTTTTATCAAATATTGTGTGAAATTGTGCACTTTTGTCCGCATATTTGAATGATTATAGGATCTTTCCTGTTGCTATGGCAGCTGACTTTTTCAGTCTGCCTTTGAGTGTAGCCTTTCAGGGCAGCAATAAATACTTTTGCCTTCAAACATGGTCAGATGGCACATTATCTGAACTAGCTGTGTTCCTTGCATACCCAAGCTTTCAGTAAGTCACTGCTGTTGATTTTTAGCTGTTAGTGGCTTTACAGGCAGCATTAAATCAGTGACTCCTCCAACATCCTATTGTACTGTGTATTGTTTTCTCATATTTTTTCTACATTTATGGACGAGGTAAGAGGACTGAAATTTCATCAGTCCCAATTTGAATTTAAGATAAATGTAGCCCAAGACATACAAATTTAAAAGAAGACCACAAAAAGACTGATAAATGCTGCTGTTATTTTCAAAGCAGTAAAGGAGAAGTACTAAAAAGAATTATAAGCATTACCATTAAGGCTAGAAATTTGAAAAGTACTGTATCGATTTCCAGTTAGGAACCACCTCTCAATACCAACTCAAGAGAGATTAGAATAAGGAGGTATGAGGATGGTGTGGATATTAGGTTATTAATCTAATAATACAAAA
>VUQI01021516.1:14645-26414 GCA_015106735.1 Paratilapia polleni
ACAACAGAACAATAAAGCTCATATTGCCCTAGACAGAGAAATCTAAATAAACAATGAAGGCTCAAACAACCTGACTAAGTCACTCCAGTGACTCTTGCCTGTGATCACTATGTCAGAACCGCAGACAGAGTGCATGCTGTGAACTGTTAGCAGGGCAGACATCTCACTGTGAGTAGGAAGCATTTTAAATCAGCTTTGGATCCAACCACTTTATTAAGATGCTTGGCAATTAAGACATAGTAAATAACTGGTACACTCTTTGACTTAAAGAGGTTAACTATCATAAAAAAATAGTAATAGCATCTCCTAAGAAAAGTAGTACATATTTTGATTGGTTGGTGCAAAAACAGAAGAACATTCCTGCATCAAAGTTTCACTCCAGCGATGCTGATTTGCATCAAAATGCCCGAAAGATAGGAAATCTCTCTGAAATATATAATGTTTTTTAAGTTTCATGTGTTTCACACGATTTGTAGGATTAAATGAAATGTGAATCTAACTTTTTTCTGGTATATAGTACTGTGAGATATAGTAATTCATAGTGTATCTTTGTTGCATCTGTAGTTATGTTCATAAAGGATGACCAAAATGCTGACAACTAACTGGAGATTGATGTGGTAAAAAAAAAAAAGCAAATCTTATTTTGTCTTAGGCTTAGCTAAGGCCGCAGTGCAGTGCAAAAGGAAAATCCAAAAGCAAAGAAGAACCATAAAAAAGACAAGGAGCCAACAAAAAAAAACTAGACCTGACAAACACAGAGGGAGCGCATGCAGACTAAATAGACAGAATTAAATACAGCAGGTTATATCTGAAACTGAATTTACCATGGCGATGTACCCCAGCAAGAAAACAGAAAACCAAGGGTTAAACCTGAAGTTACCTTGCTAAGCCCCGAATCCTTCTTCATAGTACAGGCCTCAGGTGAACTCAGACACTGACAAGGCTGAAAAAGAGAACAAAGAGGGGAGGTGCAAGCACTGTAAGCCATGAGGAACTGAGCTTCTAAGAAGTAAACTGAGGGAGGTATCAACAATAAATTCACACAGACAACAGTGAGAGGCACACAGAGTAGGGCACAGGAAATGAAAACAGGAACACTCAGCAAAACAACAACTAAGAATTACAATAAAAATCAGTCTGGTAGCAAACATTAGTGTCTGTATAATCCTTTCTAAAAGTCTAAATTTCTGCCTGTGCAGAATAAACTGCAGTCCTGGAGTTTTCAAACTAAAACTGGGTCAGGAGCTTTTTTGAACACTCTATATTTTTGTAGCACTAAAATGTCTCAGTAGTAGTGTGTGCCCTAGCTCTAAACCCAGTAAAAGTAAACAAAAAATATTAGTGTGGGTGTACCTTGAGTTTTTAGTGGGTAGATGAATCATTAAAAAGGCTACAACTCAGTTCAGTCAGGTCAATGCATTTGGATGGAGCTGTGGAGGGTGCTGGTGAGGGTGGATCAACACAGAGCTACATCCAAAATGCAGAGCAAACAAATGAAGGTTGCACTAACAGGGCACTGTGCCGCACCAGAATGGGTAGCTCAGTGCATCCACAGTGTGTTCCACAGACAACTTACCTCAACCTTTACAAAAAAAAAACCACTACAAGATCGGTGTAATCCTTACAAAGGGATGTAACAGCAGGATAAATCTACTAAAGAGCTCAAAACATTAAGGTAGGTCTGGTTAAAATTTTGTAATTTTAATGAGAGAAGATTATGACAAACTTACCCTTGGATGCTCTGAAAGAACAGAAACAAAGTTTAGGAGAATTTGGGAGCATTGGTGTTAAAATGTTGGGATCTAGACAAATGTTTGACAGCGGAATTGAATCTCCAGAGTACAGCCTACGCCAAATATTAGCCTAACAGATGACAATCTGAAATTGTTGATTTTCCAACCCTGGAATAGCAATCATTCTCAAGGTGATCTTGACATTTAGCCCAGGGCCAGCTCTGTGAACTGGTAGCCATGTGCTCTAACATGAGATTTTTTATGCCATCAGTATTCAGGAAGTAACACCAATCGTCTCACTGAGACAACATAACTGTTAATGAATTCAAGGAGGCAATCAGAACTCAAGGTGCATTGAGTCCAAAACAGATTTGTGTAATCATTGTCTTTTTAAATGATCTGTCACACAGGATGAATGAACAGTCAAAGGTATCCTCATGGGTCAGTTAAACAGAGGTCACTGCAATATCATCAGCAATATAAAAAATGTTGTCATTCATGCACAGCCTTTCTAACAGTTTGCCTGCTCACTGCATTCAAATTTGCATGAACAATCAGGACAGCTCCATCAGCCATCTCCCTGGGGAATAGATATATAGTCAAACTCCAACATCGCACTCACTTCCTTTCAACGAATAAAAGAAAGACATATCAACTAAGATTACCTGTAGTTTCCGTCATGTCTTTAGATGTGTTTTTGTTTATTACATCAGTTTCACCAAAACCCATGTCTACACTCTTGTTTTCTGTTTTTGTTTTTTTTTGACTGATTCTCAGAAGGCAAAACATGGCTGCCTCAACAGTTCTCTTTGCTAAACTGTCAGTTGTATGTATCTGTCATTGTGTATTATAAATACCGTAAACTGCTTTTGCTGGACCCAGTAGTTGGGTTGAGCCATGCTCTTTTGTCATATTGGTATTACAGTGAGAAGCACACGTTTCAGACTTTATCCCCAACAGAGCCCCACAAGAAGCAAACAAACTGTACCATACAAGCATGAATACAAAAGAATTATTCTCTGGTATCCAAAGCAGTTTACTTTGCATTACACCAAATGATTACTCTTGGCCTTTCCATGTTTCTATTGCAGCTGTAATGAGAGGTGTTTCACAGTTGCATCATATTTTCAATGAAACAAAACACTCTCACTCCTAACATATCACATTCTGACACCTGGTGAACACCCAAAATATCCATAAGGATGCAGGTGGAGTGGTGGGTGTATAATGACTTCCATCAAGAACAAGAAGAAGAGTCCCCTTTCATGATGTTAAACCATGTTACAAGCCAAGCTTCTCTTCCTGCAAAATTTTCTCTGCCATTTACTGACTATAATAGTAGCAGAGCACACTTTCCTGTGGTCTGTTTAAGATGTTAAGGCACTTTTATCTGTAAGTCTATTAGACTACCCTACACGCTGAAAAATGACACAAAAGGGGTACTCAGTGCAGGAGTTCTGTCCAAGGGTCAGTATGTGACAAGTTAGGAGTGAGAACAGGTTCAGAGGAAATTGGTTTGGTATGCAACCTGTGAAATATCTGTGGCTTACTAAGCAGCCTATGGAGAAGCACGGTGTTCTTCATCACAGATTTGAATGCTTAAAACATTAAACCAGTCATACTGTCAGTGCCTACGCATTTGGAGGTTTAAGGATTGTTAAGATGACAAGAAGTGAGTTGCAACGGATTAAAAGTGTGCAGATTAATTTTTTTCATCCTGTCTTGTCTCTTTAATTTCTTCTGAAAGTTACAGGGAGGGATTATATAAAGACACAGGAAATGGTCCTCAAAAACTCAAGGAAACAGAGTGATACACCAGTAGTATTTATTTGTAGTAGTTCCCCCACATGGTGCCAGCCAGCAGCCAGTAAGAACAGAAAAAAAGTTCAATTTGATTAAAGTAGCTTTGCAGCACATTATTAGAGTTCAGACTTACATGAAACCACAGATAGATTCAGAACCCTCACGATATGATGCAAATTAAACCAGTTCTAAACTTGAGGTTGTTTTATACTCACAGGACACTTTATTAGGTACATAATGCTAGTACCGGCATGGACCCCTTCTTGCATTCAGAACTTCCTTAATTCTTCATGGAATAAATTCAACAAGGTGCTGGAAACATTCCTCAGAGATTTTGGTCCATATTTATATGACAGCATCACACATTTGTCGGCTGCACGTTCATGATGTGAATCTCCCATTCTACCACATCCCAAAGGTGCTCTGTTGGATTGAGATCTGGTGACTGTGGAGGCCATTTGAGTACAGTGAACTCAATGCCATGGTCAAGAAACCAGTTTGGTATGATTTGTATGTTATCCTGTATGTATGTATGTTATCCTGCTGGAAGCAGCCATTAGAAGATGGGTACACTATGGTCATAAAGGGAAGGACATGCAGAAACAATTCTCATGTAGGCTGTGGTGTTTAAACGATGCTCAGTTGGTACTAAGGGGTGCAAAGTGTGCCAAGAAAGTATCCCCCACACCATCACACCACCTCCAGCAGCCTGAGCCATTGAAAAAAGGCAGGATGTTCTCCATGCTTTCATGTTGTTTATGCCAAATTCTGACTCTACCAATGTCGCAGCAGAACTCGAGACTCATCAGATCAGGCAACGTTTTTCCAGTCTCCAGTCGATTGTGAATTGAAGTCACAGTTTCCTGTTCTTAGCTGACAGGAGTGGCACCTGGTGTGATCTTCTGCTGCTGTAGCCCATCTGCATACTTTGGTTGTAATTAGTGGTTATTTGAGTTACTGTTGCCTTCCTATATCCTCGAAGCAGTCTGGCCATTCTCCTCTGACCTCTGGCATCAAAAAGGCATTTTCTCCCAGAGAACTGCCGCTCAGTGGATATTTTCTCTTTTTCGGACCATCCTCTGTAATCCCTGGAGATGACTGTGCTACAAAATCCCAGCAGATCAGCAGTTTCTGAAATACTCAGACCAGCACCAACAACTATGCCACGTTCAAAGTCACTTAAATCACCTTTCTTTCCCGTTCTGATGCTCGGATTGAAATTCAGCGAGTCATCTTGATCGTGTCTAAGTGCCTAAATGCATTGAGTTGCTGCCATGTGATTGGCTGATTAGATATTTGCGTTAACGAGCAGCTGAACATATGAAACCATAACAAAGTGGCCAGTGAGTGTATAATCAGTTATCTATACAAAAAGTAAGTTAAATTCTTCACTGTCTGTGATTAACTACTTTATGGGATTTTATTTATAATAATAATAATTATTATTATTATTATTATTATTATTATTATTATTATTATTATTATTATTATTATTTGTAGTAGCAAAAGATGAAATGCAATAGCCAGGGTACATATAGCTTTGCATAGTTGAAATTTAGGCTGTAATGGAAGCCTTCGATGTTGTGTCCTTGATCCTTGTCCTTCAGCTCCTCAACAAATGTCCCGAATGATAATGTCAAACACAGCACCCTGTACAGTCGGAAGTCAGTCCGTTCCGCACCTGTGCATATTTTATGTGCACCACTGTCGTCGCGTCTTTAAAAGCTCCTTTTTAAAACCGACACTGTACAAACATGATTAGGGATGTGCCACTGTCGTGTCAAAATACATTAAGATTCACCGCTGACGGACATTCTGGGAGACTTTGATGTGGCTGCGGCTATAAGAGTGTGGATTTGCTCTGGTCCTATCATCCTGCTGGTGAGGTGAAGAGCGTCGACAGCGGGGCAGAGCTTTGCGCGTTCACGCGAAACCTATAAACGGACGTGGCGCGCAGAGAGCTGTGAGTAGTGTGTGGAGAAATGAGGAGAGAATAACAGCGGCAGAGGATGGCATCTATAGCGTCATGGGAGATAATCTGACACAGATACAACAGGAATGCTGAAAAATGCCATCAATAGAAACTTTTTTCTCTATATTTTGAAGATATAGCAGCTGTTCAACTTTGCCCTGCAAGGTGATATGTGAGGAAGTGAGGCCAACCATGCAGCTGAATGAGACTGGAGTTCAAACAGTGGCACCTGAGCCATGTCAACAGCAAATACTACAGGAGAACTACAATGGAAACTGCAGCGAAGGGTCCACCACCAACCTGTCACTGCACTGCTGGCTGCAGCTCCTCACCAAGGAATCTATCATGGAATTTCAAGGAGACAGCTCCAGTGTAGTGGTGCGTGTGATGATAGCGTGTGTCTACTCCATCGTCTGTGCACTGGGACTGGTGGGAAATTCACTGGCTCTGTATCTGCTGCACTCACGTTACAGGCAGAAACAGTCATCCATCAACTGCTTTGTAATGGGACTGGCTATCACAGATCTACAGTTCGTTTTGACCTTACCTTTCTGGGCAGTGGACACAGCCCTGGACTTCCGCTGGCCGTTTGGTCGTGTGATGTGCAAACTCATCAGCTCTGTCACCACCATGAACATGTATGCCAGTGTATTCTTCCTCACAGCCATGAGTGTGGCACGTTATTACTCTATCTCCTCTGCACTAAAGATACACAGCCGACGGACAGCAGCTGCCAGAGCCAAGTGGACAAGCCTATGCATCTGGGCTGTTTCTTTGCTGGCCACTCTGCCTCATGCCATCTATTCCACCAGCGCCCAGGTGTCTGATGAAGAGCTTTGTCTGGTGCGCTTCCCAGACTCAGGCAGTTGGGATCCACAGCTCCTTTTGGGTCTATACCAGCTTCAAAAGGTCTTAGTGGGTTTCCTTATTCCTTTAGTTATAATCACTGTCTGCTATCTGCTGCTGCTGCGCTTCATCCTAACCCGGCGCATTGCAGGCGCAGCGGGCCCAGAAGTAAACCAAAGCCGGCAAAATCGTCATTCCAAAGTGACTAAATCCATTGCTATCGTAGTTCTGTCCTTCTTTCTCTGCTGGCTTCCCAATCAGGCACTGACACTGTGGGGTGTGCTCATAAAGTTTGACCTTGTGCCCTTCAGCAAAGCTTTCTACAATGCACAGGCCTACGCCTTTCCTCTGACTGTTTGCTTGGCGCACACCAACAGCTGTCTCAACCCCGTACTCTACTGCCTGATCCGCCGGGAGTTTCGGGCAGGCCTCAAGGAACTTCTCCTGCACGCCACGCCATCCTTCAGGAGTTTGACTCATCTGCTACGTCGCAAGGCCAAAGTGGCTGAAGCACCACCTGTTCTGGTGCTGGTCCAAATGGATGTCTGACGGGGATGATTGGGGAACTCAAAACATTCTGCCTATATTACTATTATGTTTACAATGATAGTATATTTATCACTACTTTAAAAAACAGCAGAATCGTAATGGACTGCGCAGTAGGATTTGCCCCACTTTTACTGCATTCCTCAAGATTCCCTCTGCAACAAGTCTTTTTATGGTTACCGTTCACTGTTTCGGTCTCCCTGCTTCTGTCGAGCAGTACTGCTCTCATGTCGTGGACTTGTATAGCTGTTAATCCAAAGTGAGATTCAAATAGTTTCAGCACTCAGGCACAATTTCTGTAATGACAAGGTTTTTCAGTATCAGTTACTGGTCAATTACTGTGTTTGTGTTTGTTCACTGGTGCAAGTGTGTAATTCTTTCATCAGTAAAATCAATAGAACAAATGAAATCAAAACAACTAATTTAAAAAAAAGTAGGACAATGGTGTGTAGAAGTCTTTGCTTTATTTAAAAGACTATAAAAGAGCAGAGAATTTAAATGCCTGTTGTTGTATTTGTGAAAAAACTAAGGAAATTTTTTAAAAAAATCTGTGCAATTTATTTTTGTAGGTATATGGAGTAGAATAGTGGTATGTTGTGCATTGTCTTGGAGAAATGACTCATGACTTCTCATGTGAAAAAAATCAAAGGCAAATAAAATGTACAAGAACTAAAATCAATTTCCTGTGCTTCTCAAAGGTAAGGCAGTATGGCATCAAAGACTTCAGTGTAATGAGTGTATAGTTATTGAGATAAATGTCTCCCTTGTGGAAAGCTTTGAGAATTAGGACTTGGGGAGATCCGTTCAACATTTTCTCCTTCTGTGCAGCAAATGTTACATCATTCATATTTGAACTGAGTACATATGCTGTGTTGTATGCACACAAGCTGAAAATTATACGCTCATTATTTCTCTCTTTCTTGCTCTCACTGACCTTACACAGCCATGTAAACATACTCAGATGTGGTTTACTCTTACTTACTTTATGTGTGTCAGACTGGACACCATAATCAATTATGTAGAATTTCTATAAAAAAAATTAGCACTTTAAACCAGGCCATTTATTCATAAAAACGAGGCATTTCTCAATGGACAGAAGACCAATGCCACCAACTGCCTTTTATTATCTGGTAAATTAGACAGATACTTATGTTGAGTAGTGCACATTAACTAACACTGATACTAACAATATGAGCTTCTGTGAAAACTGTAATTTGTTATTCTGTATTCATGACTGTGGTCACAACAGGATCTTTCATATAAGATAGTTGCTAATTTGGTGTTTTTTCTTTTAACTCATAGTGACTGATAACCCTGTAAATTAAATAAAGATTAAATAAAAAGCTCTCAACTTGAACTAGTTGGAATAATTGGGCCAGACCACATTAGAATTCACAGCCCATACAAGGAGAGACAAAAAAGGAAGCAGAGGTGCTGAGAGTCTGAAAAATAAAGTGGCACTAATGTTATGTAAACAATCCTACACTGGCAAGAGGGCATCAGACAACAGAGACTCCCTTCTCTGTTCTTTTATTAATGAGATTTAACTCTCTCATTTCTGTGTTTGTGCAGCTCTTCTTCAGTCACTAACAACATCAGCACTGCGCTGCATAAATAATGAACACAGGTGCTGGCAAAAGTGCTGCTAACTAGAACTGATATCAGAAAGAGGGGGGAGATTTTCTTGATCTAATGTGATGAGAATTTGATTCTCACTCGTCAGTGACATGAAGTATAGCAAAGCCGTAGTCCAAACATAAATACTAAATTTTGGTTTGGTCTGGTTTGAAATGTGCTTTCAAATTGTTTTGTGGACCATAAAATTGATGCTTAGAGTCATTCTTAGACAAAAGTATATGAAAAATGCCAAATGAAAGCTTGAAGAATGCAACGGACCCAGACAACCAGAGTTTGAAGTAATTTAATTAATAGCGACAAATTTCTGTTGTTCCAGTCCACTGCAATATGACAAGGGCATTAGTGATTCTGTTGTATGAGTTGATCTACATAACTGATTTTGTATGGTGCCCAAAAAAACCTATATTAAGACCTGTACATGCTCCCTTTGCATTGTGCTTAAAGGGTGCCTATTCCATAAACAGATACGTGTTCAAATTGTCATAAACTAAGTCATACACAGAACATTTTGAGTGGAGCAGCTATTCCAGTTAAAAATAACGCTTGGTTTCTAGGGCTTTAGAGAGAAATACATCCATTTCCTATGAGTAGTCTGCTAGGTGCTGTACTTGAAGGAAAAGTGCAACATACACAACGCACAAACAGCAGGAACATGGGGTCAATAGAGACCCAGCCCATTTTTGCCCGTGGGCCTTCAGTGGGTCAACTGAGCAAGCTGGGAACAGAATTTTCAGCAAATAACAGAATCAGTGACTTATGTAACCTTGCCTGGTTGTACATTCACTGAGGTAAGATCTTCAGGCCAGTTTTGTCTTCAGAACTCCTTAAAGCAGAATCCAACTAATGTTACAGCAATATTAAGTCTAAATATCATGGGCCTTTATTTATGCAGCAGAGAAGAACCAGTGCAGCAATTAAACTGGCTTTACACAGAGCCTTTCATGCAACAGTGTTACATCTTGTTTGTGCAAATACATAGGCGTATAACCGGCACAACCAAAGCCCAGCTGTTCTCCTAACATGAGCACATTTCAAAATCCGTATGGCTCTCACAGTTTTGATTCACCACAAAAAGCCCGCATGACGCAGATTTGTACCATCAGCATGGAGTAAAGCCTGCTGGGAAATCCACAGAAAAGGGTTCAGGGTTAGCCTCACTGCAAAAACAACTGGCTTGTCTCTTGGCCAACAGCCAAATGACCCATAAGGAAAACTAAGTATACAAACCACATAAAATTTCAATGGTGATGACGAGCAAGTTCCGTGTGGAGAACCCCTGTTAAACATCCAGTTATTCCCAAAAGATTTACTATCCTCAATCGGTTGCCCAAAACAGATAAGAGGGTACACCTGGGTTGTTTTCTTATTACATCTATATAATATATAGAGATTTTATTTATTATAGATTATTTTATTATAAACTATTTATTTATTTATCATTTTTATTTTGTGTGGGTACCCATGTACACAAAAATAATTTTCACACAGTCCACTGCCCTCAGCAGCTCCATTTGGCAACAGAATAAAGATTCCCTGGATATTTAATTCTTTTAAAAACCTTGCCAGCATGTACTGCTTATGGACAGACTGAGCAAGAGGATAGATTTAGATTTATGTATCCATCGCAAAGCCAGTAACCAGTCAGGGCAAAGCCAGAAATAAGTTTTAACTTGTGGGAAATGAACATTAACTTCTGAAAGGAAATGGATCAGTTTCTAAATCTTCTAGCAATGTAAAGGAAGAGATGCAGGGCATGGAGGACCAGTTCATTAACAGGGAAGCTAAGGCATCAGAGACACTCTCAGCTCTTAGTACTGTTGTTTTTATCCTTTAAATTTCATTATGCTTTGATTGCAAAAGATCTGAGGGTTTGTGTGTGTGTGTGTGTGTGTGTGTTTGTGGGTTGTTTTTTTTTTTCAGTTTCCAAGAATGAGCTCACATCTGAGTTCTTAGCATAGATAAAAGGGTCATACAGATTCCCAAAGCAACTTTTCTCTGCCTTTCTGTCTCTTTCTTTCTTTCTCTCTTATGACCTCTAACATGTAGAAGGGCATTAAAAAACCAGGAGGTTATGGAGGTTTAAGCTAACAGACTTAACAAAATGCACTTAGCTAACATTCTTGAAAGGCTGTTCGATCAATACTCATCTAAATTCCCCCTGGGACATAATGTGATAGTTGAAGGTTGCACAACTGCCTTGGTGCTGACCTTCCTCTGAGGCTTAATGATAGTCTAACAATACTTGCATCTGTAGAATATTTAATTTTCCCTCATTAGCAGACTCATCAAATACAGTGCTGACTTTTTCAGCCTTGGATGGGATATTTTAGAAGGTGAGACAGAGTGTCTATTCCACATAGTGAAAGACACCCCATACTGCTAGTCTGATCATCTGTAATGTAAGGCAACAAAGTGAGCAGTTCATGACAAGGACTAGGGGTATCATATATGCAAGAGATGCTGGGTCCTTGTTTGCTTGGTGTAAGAAAGCAGAGCACAAGAAGATTGTTGTTGAAAATACCCCAAAACACACACCAGGTCTTTGTGTGCATTGACACTAATTTCCTTTCTCATTTCCTTGTTCTTTGTGCCTCTTTCTCTTCTATTATCATACACTCCCCTTATCTATTAATTCAAAATTATACATTTTTGCATTTATCTCAAAAAGTATTCATAAATGAGAATTGTTTGCCTAACAAAAATAATATTCAATTTACTCTCACAAAGCTGTCAGGCTATAATTTACTAACTAATCAGTCATTTAAAGCAACAACTTAATCTTTGTGCAAGCAGTTCCCATACATATACAGCTCTGGAAAAAATTAAGAGACCACTGCAAATTTTTCAGAAATCAGCATCTCTACATATATGACAGTCATTCCATTCCAGTGTCTCTTGAATTCCAACACAAGCACACCTGTTTCTACCTAATAAGGTACTGATGAGGTGATCACCTGAACCAAATCTTATTAAACGAGGAAAAGTATAAAAACCATTGCTGTGGTCATCACTATCCTCTTGCAATAGGACCAACTGGGTGACAAAAACAGTGCTAGTAGTACATCAAAAGTAACTGGAATAAAAAAATTAAAAAAAAACTATTGACCATGCCAAAAGAAATGAAAAGAAAAGTTTTGTGTGAGGAAAAGAAGGGTTCAATTCTGGCTTTACTGGCAGAGGGATACAGTGAGCGTCGGGTTGCTTCCATCCTTAAAATTTCTAAGACGGCGG
>VUQI01021524.1:6958-24105 GCA_015106735.1 Paratilapia polleni
GAAAACTTTTTTTGGGGGGGGGGGGGGGTATTAAGGTCATTTTATTTTTTCTTACTGGCGTACTTGATACAAGAAAGTCTGGTAATGTTGGGTGATGCTAGGCACGATTAATACATGTCCTATGTGTTTGGTGGTTTCAAATGTTTCCTTTTAAAAACATCTTTCAGCGCTCCACATGCAATGTTTTCACATATTTTACATTAAAACACATCAGTGTACAGTATGCTTTGTCCTGGAAACACTTTCATTTAAGGGTTTTGTAGTTAGTGGAGTGTCAAAACACTACAACAACTGCTAAACACCAAAGATGGAGAGAAAAAAAAACCAAAACGAAGAAATGATGCAGCTTTTGCCAATTTAATGTGACATAAACCACTGCCAGCAAAAAACCCCCATAATAGGGCAGTTGTTCATCATACACGTCACATCTACAGCACCTCACTCTCTATTTTCTCCAAGGTTCCCAGTAGTGCACAGACCCGTGTAAACAAAGCCTTTGATGGCATGTCTGCCAGAGAGGTGTGGAGCTGAGCTGGATTGAGAGCCACGGCTCTTTGTGGCACTGCCAGGCTCCGACACTCTTTGCCGTCCTGCCAAGTTCTCCTGCCGAAGACTCACCAGCCTTGCCTTATCCTTCCCTGCTCTCCTCCTCCGTACCCGCTCTCGGCTCCATCTGTTGCGCTGGAAAGGAATTCTTTTTCCCTTCCTGCATTTTTTCCGCCATCTTGTTCCCTGAGCTGAGCTAGGGGCTGCACCGGAGGCAGGTGTCACCAAAGTCCCCAAAGTGCAGGAAACGGGGAAACAACAACAACAACCTCTGTCACCTTCTCGGGATAATCCCTGTCAGAAATGAACTTTAACTGAAAAATGTTTATTTTTTTCAATGTGTATAAATATTTTTCAATAACCTGTCGCAATTTTCTTCCACCTTAATTCCCCATTGAGGTGTGGTGGCGATAAATAAAATGGAGCGGTTGACAATAGAGGACGTCAGAGAGCGTATTGGGGTGGAGGGGGTGGCAGCGAGGTTGAGTCAAAAGGCATTGAGTTCCCTCAGCCATTGTGTGTGTTGACACCCTAATCCGCCACAGCAGCCATGCAGGTGTTGTGCAGCATTCAGGTCTTTGAGGCAGCTTTCAGCGCACGCCATGGCACCTCTGTATTCACCCCGATGTCTCTACAAGGAAACAGTGGATCAGTGTTTCAGCGACTCAACGTCAGCTGTCATGCAGCCTCTGTGAGAAGCACATTTACAGCACAAAGATCCCCTTAGACTGTCTTTGTGTCAGCATTGTGCCGCAGCTTCTTTCTCCTCCACCATAATGACAACTGATTAAATCCTGGCTTGCTGTTTCGAATGCTAGGTGTCAGTCGAGCAGGGCACAGGTAAGCCCCTCCGCCACAGAGAACGAGGGGAAGGAAAGAAGGGTGGAGCTCCAAAAGTAAAGTATTTCATATGGGGGTTTATCATGCCACCAAGGTGTCAACTACAGAGGGAGAGAGAGAGGAATATGGGATAATATGTATCTGTTTATTCTATTATTCACAGTGTATCTTATTGTCACCCTGACATGCTTAGAATGCGTGTCAACCGCTGGTTTGAGGTTTGTTTTTTTTCTTTTTTTTCGTGGATCTCTGCAAAAGCTTACAAAATGGATGTGTTTACCTTTTTCCTGAAAGCACCGCGTTGAATACCTGTGTGTCAGAGATGAGGCTTATTAAATTTGATGAGTAAAAAATGTCTTAACGCTTTATCTCGCCTTTGTGTCGTCCCGTTGGTATCTACCTAGAGCCAGACACTCTCCTCAGGACGCCAACAGCGGGAACAAAGATAAACACGCCGTGTTTTCCTCCTTTTACCCCCTTTTTCATGATATGTAGTCACATGCCCGTAGCCCTTGATAATTGTGTAGTCAGTCAGAAATCCTAAACAGAAACTCTGAGTTTGCTGTATCAGTCTGTACGAGCGACTACAGTGAAGCGTGTTCCAATGACGGTTTTGGATTTTTGGCATTTCCTCCTTTCTTCTAAGGGTTAGGTGATGGATGTTTGAAGGTTTGATCTGACACTTAGCGTCTGAATACGTGGAATCAAAGGAACATGCAAAAGAAAGTAAACAGGCAGAATTTATTCATGAGCAAATGGAGTCCAGGGAAAAGCACCCATCTCTGTCATTCTGCTATACACTTCAATGTTATGGAAGGGATATATGAAATTCGATCTATTGCTACAAAGCTTACAATCTTATATGTTTAGGCCACCTCTGTAAACCAACAACAGCTTGCAAATGAGAGGGGAAATGTGCCTGGTTTCAGTCCTTAACATATCTAAGACCTATACATGAAAGAACGAATGGCATTGTCAGAAACACTGAAAAGATCATAGGAAACAAAAGAATCTATTTGATTTGTTTGACAGACATGTTTTAAAGCCAAGCTTTAATGCTCAGACAGCTATCATTAGGGATGTTCTTGGCGACTAATTTGCTAGTTGAGAGAAAAGCATTAGATGAGTGGACTAGTCTAAAAGGCTGAAAATGCTTAAAACTGAGCACACTTTAAATGGATGAAGCTAAAAATTAGCCAAACAAATTTTTCATGTGTATTTTAGGAGTTATTTGAAATCATTAATCATGTTCCTCGTTAATCAATGCATGTTTTAAATGTTGCTGAAATGTGTGGCATTTTGTGCTGTGTATAATGCTGCAAACGCACACAATGTCAGATCAGTTTCCAGAGTTTAGCTAACCTTAGCAATGCTAGCAGTAGTAGTCTTGCTTTCTGTCAGTCCGTCTGTCAGGGCTGCGGCCCTGGGTAGTGGCCAGTGGTGTCGTAACGTCTTTGAACCGGTATCTGCCATATACCTCAAGAAACTTGGAGATGTTGCTTTTCACTTTGGTTTTATAGTCATGGGTATGCCAAATTGCATGTAAAGCAGTAAAAATGAACCTAACCCTACCCCTAACCCTGCACAGGTCATTGGTAACCCAGTGGATATTAACAGGTTAAACTGATCCAGTGTGGTATACGTTCCTAGCTACACTCACCCAAAATCCAAGCCTTGTGTTGTGACATTACATAGTTTTTTATGTGTTTTAGTTAGATTATTATTTTTCGTCCTCTGATTAGTAAGATGTGGGTGAAATATTTTCAAAACCTAAAAATCACATTTTAAGAGTATATGGTTAGTCTTGTCATCTTTTTCTCAGTCTTTCCATTATATCCTATCTGTATGTTAGTTTTATTTTCAATGTCTTCAATGCATACATTTATTATTTTATCTGAATTGTCCTATGGTGTTGCGATCAATATTTCTTATGTTTTTTTTTATTTTTTGGTTTGTTTGTTTGTTTTTTGGCTGCTGTTCTACAACCAAACTGCCCATTTGGGATCTTAATAAAGACTGAACTTGAACTAAATCAACAAACCCATCCTGTTTTAGATGCAAGAAAAAAAAAGTCATCCAAACAATTCAAATAATGACAATAGTTCAAACTCCTTGTTTTAGTTGGAAATTTTTATTTAATACCAAACAACAACAAAAAAGAATTTCTTCAAAAAATATTTTCTTGTTTAACTTCCAGAAATGTTTAAGGTTTATTCACACTGCAATTTCTGCAGACATGTGAATCTGTAGAATAAACCAAAACTGCTTAAGCTAGAGAGAGATTTTTGATTAAAAATTTGTTTAAAGGCTTCCAGTTATGTTTGCTGTACAATCTAAGAAAAGTTGAACACAATGGACGAACAGTGAATTAGGAGACAAACTTTTTGTTATTCAAAGCTAAATCCAAGGGCATTCAGACAGAGAGACAAAGTTAACCAGAGAGAGAGGGAGAGCGAGATCTGTGCTGTGTCAGCAGTGTGCTTAAACCAACTCCAAAGATTAATCACAGGAAAACACATACAGCACATACACACAAGCACGCACAAACAGGCACGCACACACAGGCATATACCCACAGTTGTATATCTCACATTCCCAGCAGTTCAAAGTGTGGTTGGTTTGAAACAGATTAAAAACTGTCTATGAAGTGATGCATTGCAATTGTCATAGCAAGGGTGGGAGAGATCTTTTTTGCATAAAAATCCCCTCTTTCTTCCCACCGCTATCAGCAAAGAGATGGAGAACTCACTAATCCTGCTGTGGTCGCATTTGCATCGGTGGCAAATAAACAAAAGCACACCATTTTTCATCTCCAGCTTCTATATTAAAAGGAGATGGCGGGGGTATGGGAGCGAGGGGAGGAGGAGATGAGGGAGAAAGGAGGGGATGAGAATGAGAGAGAGAAAGAGAGTGAGGGAGAGGGCACCCAGGCAGACCCTTTGGTGTCAGAGATATGCCTGCTGATGTTTGGTCTTGGTAAATGGAAACTACTGTGGCTTGTTTGCTGCATCAATCCGTCCTTTCTCATTCCAGGTGGAGACATGGGAGAAGAAGGGGTGATATGTGTGTATGGGAGGGAGGGGTTTGAAGAGGAGTAGATACAAGAGGAACTTAGGCTCATATGAAAAAAAGCAAAAAAATGTGTAAATGCAAAGTTTGCACTGTACTCTACTCAACAAGGAACTGAAGTAAAGACGTGCAAAAGACTGTCTTCAGTTTGGGTAATGTAAGGTTGAGGAGCAACATGTTTTTCCCCACTCAAGTAATAACTGCCCCTGACCACCAGTGCTGCATGGGATTGCACCGGCCTGCTCTCACTTTGATGTGAGTGATAAAGACATGCAAAAAAACTGAACACGGACCACAATCTTCTGACAGGGACACCCCCAAAAGGGTCATAAGATAAATCTGTAGGCTTCAAAGATTTTTATCAGGGAAAAGTAATACTTGCTCTCATGAAAAACTGAACAACTCTTTCTCTCAAAGTAATTCAAAAGAATTTTAGAGCAAGACAGCATGGGCAAAAGCATGTCACGCACTAGTCTTCTTTCAGACTAGTACAACAATAATGTAGGTTTTTATTTCACAACACTTTTTCTATTGGACAACTTTGTTATTTTGGTCATTATTTACAGTTTTTCAAAACACCATAAACCAAAAATTTAATTAGAATTAAATATAGAACAATAAGTCAGTATTTTGTGTTCTCTACATGTAAAGAACACAGAATACTTTCTGAAAAGTGTCAGCTTTAACCTGTTTTTAAACATATTCTAATAGGCATTATCTTATCATTCATTAAAAATGACTTCTATCCTTCCTGGGTATCATCACTTAAAGTCTGATTGCTTGGCACCATCCCACAGATGCTGGAGAATATGGATGTTTTTCAATAACTGCAGTGAGTTTCTCATCTTGTTCTGGCAGGTGCTCCTCGTCCTCCACCTGTTTTCTTCTTCTTTTTGTTATGGTCTGTTAGTATTTTTTTTTCACATCAACTGTGATGTCAAAACTTTTCTTTTTTTTACTTGAGCCAGTGTCTCAAGGAAAACATTTTCCGGTACCTCTGTTAGCTCCTCCTGTGGGAAAAGTGTGCCTTTTCTGGCTTCCACCTCAGACACGATTGGTTCGGTTTCTTCAGTCGGACTTTCTCCTGCTTTTTTGCCTTAGCAGTGCAGGCTTCTCTTATAAAACATCATCACCACTTTCTCCTATTCACCTCAAGGTAAACGTGTTTTTGGATAAAGACTAATGAGGGTGGGGCAGTATTCAGATTGCAGATAGCAAGCACAATCACATTGCTTTAAAATGATTCTGAGTCACTAACTTATGCACGGTGGTAAGAACAAAATTGCCCAGTGCTCACATTTCATAAACCCAACTGTAATTCTGTCTTATAAGTCTGCACATATTTTTTGTGCAGAGTAAGAACATTTCTAAGCACATATAGTGAACAAGGCCCTATGTCTACAGAGAAATGGGTTCAGAAAAAGAATCTTCTAGAAAAATGAAGTTTCTGAATAAGTTTAATAAGGAAGATCTCATTCATTTTTGTTTTTGGGCAATTGAGCTCTTCTGTGAACCAATCAGCATCTGTTACCTGTGCTTTAAATCTCAGTGCTATTCTAATTCTGTCTTTCAGACTGCCATTCATACATCCCGCCTTCCTAACACTGTTGCGACTCTGCTCTGCTACATTGCTTCCTCTGAGTCTAATCACCAAATGCGTAGTTTATTACTCAAACTCTCTACAAATTCCATTCAAATTGAGGGGCCACACTTTGCCACCCTCTTGTTCTGTCTCTGTTTAAAATCCAATCTAGGGGAAATCCACTCTTTTCTTTAGACTTTGTTGCTCATTAATAGATTTGTCATGGGTTCATGCATGTTGCTTACTATGAGTGAGTCACAATACAGATTGCATTTTAGTGTCTTATTCTTGTGCTGTAATCCAACCAGTTGCTAAAGTTACCCAAAACTTTCACCATCATCACCATCAACAGCTAGGAGACACAATTTTACATCGGTGTTACTGTCTGCTGTCTGATCACCCCACGCTGAGAACAATTTGTTAATTGGCTGTGGTTAAACCTGCCACCATTGCCTTTTCTTCCCTCTGACCCATGAGAAAAGAGATTAGCTATTCAAGGCAGGCAACAGAGTGACAATCGCCACATCAGATCAATATTACTTATCTCTTCCCCTCTCCCTCTCCCTCTCTGCATTACACTCCTGGTACAGTAATACACCTGGAGGAAGCGGCGAGTGTGTGGTGATTAGATTAGGCTTTTACTGTACTCAAGCATACACACACTGATAAGAAAGATGCTACTCTGCCTCTCTTCCAGCTGCCGTGTGAAGTGGAGAGGATAAAGACTACAAGCCCAGGGTGTTTGAGTTTGGTGCTCTCTGCAGAGGAACACTGTAAGGTTATTGGTTAGCTGTCAGGCTTACAGCTTGTGTTTTTTGGGTTTTTTTCCTGTTTGGTCTGAATCATACCGAATAGCTAAATGTTAGCATGCATTTTTGGGGGGTGGGGGTGGTTGGTTTGCTTGTTTTTTAAATTTGCTTACACTGAGCATTTTTTAAACAAACCAAGTCCTTTGAATATTTGTAACTCATCTGCAAGACCAGAGAGGCTAATGAGGTTAGAGCAATATGACACACATGTTTCACAGAGGAAAAATTGTTATATAAAAATTTTATAAAAATTTATAAAAATTATATAAATCACCTCCCATTACTGTCATCTGATTGCAATCCAGCTGAACACTAAAGGGAACAACCACCTTAACCATTTGGAAAAATGGTGCCTAAAACCACTGAAGCTGTTAAAATAGTGGTTCTTACACACGTACACACATGATATAAGATAAGATAAGATAAGTTAATCTTTATTGTCATTGTCACAGGAACAATGAAACACAGTTTAGCAACTCTTTGTCCATTTAGCAGCATAAATCCAAATATAAATAACGATTAAAAAAAAAATATATATACACACACACACACACACACACACACACACAGTGCAATGGAGTCAGTGGTAGTGGTATAGAGACCTGCTCTAGTACAGTTATAAGTGAATGTATCATCAGTTCTTCATTCAGGAGTTGAGTGGAAGACATATTTGACGGCCTGTGGATAGAAGTTTTTATTGAGTCTGTTTGTTTTTGAAATGAGTGACCTGTAGTGTCTTTCAGAAGGGAGGGGGTGAAAAAGGAAGTGTCCACGGTGAGAGGGGTCTTTGACAATACTATTGGCTTTCTGCTGGAGTCTGCCAGTGTAGATGTCCCTGATGGGTGGTAGTGTGGTTCTGCCGCTCTCACCATCCGCTGCCGATTTTTTCTGCCCTCCACGGTACAGCAGTTGTACCACACTGTACAGCAGTAGGTCAGGAGGCTCTCAGTGGTTGAGAGGTAGAAGTTGATCAGCAGGTGTCGGGGGAGGTGGGCTCGACGCAGCTTCCTGAGGAAGTATAGTCTTTGTTCTGCTTTCCCCATCTGGTGAGAGATGTTGGACCAGGTGAGGTTCGCCAAGATGTGGACCCCAAGAAACTTGAAGCTCTCCACCCTCTCTGTCAATGTAGAGGGCGGAGTGCTCAGATCACTTGGATCTCCTGAAATCCATTATCATCTCCTTGGTTTTGGTTGTGTTTAGGTCCAGGTTGTTGCTGTCACACCATCGCCACAGATGCTAGACCTCCTCCCTGTAGGCTGATTCGTTATTGTTCTTAATCAGTCCTACGTTGGTGGTGTCATCAGCAAATTTGACAATGGTGTTACTGGTGTGAATAGGGGAACAGTCATGTGTGAAGAGGGAGTAGAGGAGGGGGCTGAGGACACACCCCTGCGGTGTGCCTGTGTTTAAGGTTAGTGTTCAGGAAATGTGGTCTCCCATATCACACATATGACATCCTTCCAAGTTCTCTGGGCTCTCTTAAGACTCTGGATGTTGTGGGGCTGTCCTGGTTGACACACCCCTGAGACGGGGTATCGGGGACACCGTTGTGGGCTATTCGGCCTCTGTACAACCATACTGATAGGTTGGTTCCCATTTCCGTGCATACTTGCACTGGTGCAATTTGCAGCTGGGTGTGAAGAGGCTGGGATGAGAATTAGCATGAAGGAAGAAGGGAGCAGGAGACTGACAAATAGATTGGTGGAGCGTCTGCTAAGGTGAAGAGAGAGCAGAGCGTGAAAGCGAGGCTGTCGTTTTACTGGTCGATCTACATTCCTACCCTCATCTATGGCCACAAGCTGTGGATAGTGACTGAAAGAAGGACATCGTGAATATGGAAAAGAGCGTCCTCTGAAGGTTGTCTAAAATTTAAATATACTATGAAAATACACTGTGTATATACACTCAGCTGCCATTTCATTAGGCACAAATGTAATGCATTCTAATACAAAAGCTCTGCCAGATTCTCCATTCTACCTTCTACAAAGCTTATACATTTTATTTTTGCTGTCAAAAAAGTACAAATTATACTTTATGTTTATGTTGTATAGTAGGTGGTACACTGAAATTTTTTACATTTAAAAGTGTTCATAATATGTTGTCCAGCCCATTGAGATTCATGACGAGGCTAAGAAGCTGTACAGACACCGCAGTCCTTTGTTAGGCCCGTGCCCGGAGAAGATACAGTGACCAACCTCACATGTGGGCTTAGTGTCTTCATGTTATACTATATAAATAAATCTTGTATCCACGACATGGTTTCAGATAGCTAAGACTAGTATATTTTTGATTTCCTTACTATCACTCATCTGTATTTTAAAAATGTTTGCAGTCCTGTCCTCTTCTCAGAGAGTGTGTTGTAGAGTTTTAGATGAACCGTGGGCTCTTCTTCTCAGCCTTGTAAATAATTAGAATTCCCTGGCTGTCTGCAGTGCCTGGACACTTCCATAATTACATTGTCAGTGCAGAGGCTGATTAAGGCTGGTCTGTGAAGTATGGTATTAGCTGTACTGTGTCTGCATGTAGAATAGAATAGACGACCCTTTGCTACCTTCAGCTCATTCTAAGGGAGTGTGGCTACTGAGAGTTGGATGGTAGGGGATTGTGTTACTGATGGTGATGATCAAGCTAAAATACTTATTTAGGTATTCACATAGTTGTAGATCAGTCTGAGGTGTGTTTTTAAGGCTATTTTATAGGGCATTTGGTAATTCTCTTTAAGTATAAAATGGAAATCACCATCTCATACTTAACCCACACTTGTAATTGTGACTTTTTTGCAAACAGGATGAGTACATCTTGATATCTTGGTACTTCAGTACCTTCTGGTATTTAAGGCTAAATCCAGTAGCATGATAGAGTAATTCTGGAAAACTGAGTACACTGGTGTTTATTCTTGAAAACCAAATGCCCACTTGAGGCTGGCTCCAAAAGCAACTCAGTCTTCATGGATTCCTATGTGGAATTATGGCCAATTTGGCGTCTCCTAGGCTTCACCTTAGTTAATCTGAGTGACTGAACTGGACCACCAACTTTGCATGTGCATTTTTGAGCATTTTTTTAAATGCAATTATCTGAGAAGTAATATAGTCTGCTGCCTGGGTGTTTTCACTAACAGACTGGTCAAAAAATTTGCCCTTTAGCTTTGCTGTTCTAGTATTTGTATGTTACTTAGCACTACTTAGCGGATAACTCTGCTGCTTTGCACCCATACAGTCTAAAGATACACCTTGCTAACCAAGCTAGCAAGCATTAGCTGATAACTTAGCACTTCACCTTCTTGTTATTATCTGGACACTTCTGGCCTTATAGAAACAAAAAGTCAAGGCTTCCAAACAGTATTTTTGGGTAATGCCATGGTGGCTACATCCACCTACATCCACCTTTTCTATAGTGTGTACAATCACACAGAGATGCACAGATGAAAACTTGAATTTTTGTTTTAAGATTAAAAATTCTTTAAGCCTTGAAGACCTTTCACTCACCCAGTACCCTGTTCTGTCCCTCCACTTTGACTGCATCCATAAAGCTGAGACGAGGAAAAATTATCATTTCGATTGCAGTGATGATGACAAAGGTAATGATGGATATTTACCTCTGACCACCCTCGCTGATTTATCAGGGCTTGGCGAATGTTTGATGGCTTACTGTATCATGCATCTTTGCTGGGTAAAGCTCCACTGCAGGCAAGTCTGGGGAGAAGAGGACTCCCCCCCATCTCCCTCCCCTCCCTGCTTGCCTGCCTTTCCCCTGACCTTGCAGCTTTATGACTGCAGTAATGCGCTGCAGATGAAGAGAGGAGCAAATCCACCGGAGATAATAGACAAATCATCTCCACGAGGTGGTGGAATAAAAAATCCCCAGACAAACAGACAGGCTGTGTGCTCTTGGACACCCCTTTAAGGAACTCTAGTGTTGATAAGTAATTATCCCTGCCCAAAGGCATGATGGGATTCACAGCAAGAGAAAACATTTGTATGATATGTTTGCAGTATTGGGCATAAAGTAAATCTTTAAAGAACGGATTGCAGACTAAGAATCTGTGGATCAGTAATTAAATTAGTGATCGCACATGCACGATTTTTATAAGTATGATTCTGCATGTATATTTAATGCCACTTGCATTTATTTGGTGTGTATGGCTAATACCACTTAGCAGGGCTTGTGTCTGTGGATTTTCCATTGGCCTCCTTCCTCCCACTGGCGTCTTCATCAGTAACAATCCACTTAAGATACATAAGGGGAAAAAAGACATTTCAACTCAAGATTAGTTCAACATGCTTCACCTGTTGATTAAACAGGCTAATGAAGCACATTTGCAGTATGGTGAGTGTTGAAGTAGATGGGTTTAGGAGAAGAAAGGAGATTAAGTCTGATGTGGAAAAAGTGACAAAAAGAGTACTCATAAAGGAAAGCTATCACAAGTGTTAAAATGTAGGGAATGTCTCTGTGTTTATTCTGAGTTTAAAGACAGCATGTTGTTATACTGTGTAAAAGACAATGATAAATGTTGACAGGTGTCGTCTTTGCCGAGCAGAATGACACCTCTGAAGCTGTGCATCTGCCAACTTCCTACACACACTCCTGAGTGAAGGCTTGTGCACTTGGAATTGCATGACTCATGCGCTTTCACCTCTGGCCCGGTTTCTGCGTGCTGACCTCAGGTAGGGAGGGTTGGGCTGGCCTACGTGCCTGCAGCAGCTGAAGGAATGTGAGGCATGACTAGAAGCACTTCCACTGTACTCTTAGATCCTGCCGCATTCATGTCAGAGCTACAGTTGAGTGACTGGGAGGATAGCTACCGAATGTAAGTGGCATGTGCATGTCTGGATGAATGCACACAAATGAACCAGGATGTGTTCCATGATATTAGCCTTTGTGTTCATTGTTTCAGTATAGGCTGAGAGGCCTTGTCAGATTCTGCACATGTACTGGTTGACCATTCTATTTTTAAGTTTGTGGAGTGGATCTCTACAATACACGCACACCGCCTACATGCTGTTCTTACTATGACATCGTATTAGGGCCATTAAGGTAAAGGAAATTCTGAGAAAAACCCAAAATTTGAGATTAAAGACGTAAACATGTACATATGTACATGTTCAGTGCATTTTAGGTATGTGAGGACAATTTTACACAGAAATGGTTTCTATCAGTATACAGGAAAATGGCTCTAGCATTTTCATTTATTTTGCTAGTTAGCAGTTGCATACTAACTTTACACACTGTACTGTATCTGTAGATATTTACTTTACTTCCCCATGTTACACAAACTCTGAAAAACCTAAAGCTTGAAAGCACTGGGTCCAAAAGCTGAAGACACAACAAAACCCCAAAACAATTTTTTATTTTTTTTTGTCTGTGACACACAGCCGTAGGTGCAGTCTAGCCACAGGGACTGGAGTAATAATTAAAGGAACGTCCTCAGGTCCAGTTTGTGTTCATTATGGGGGAGACTGTGCAACTCGGTCTCACGGCAGTTTGTGATATGGTTGATTCATGTTGCTGGACATGAGTGTTTAATTTTTTTCATGTTCCTCAAAACGGATTTCCCATCATTATTTTGTGTCTCTGAACACAAATTTTCATCAGCTTGCTCTCATTTAAACTAATTAAAAGGAAAGAAACTGTCCACATTTGGATGTTGGAGGGGTGGTGGAGGAGTAAGTCATCTCAGACTTTCATGCCAGAGTTTCAGTTGTATACGTTGCAGTTTTTCACACATCATTTGTATGATTTGTAAATACGGTATTAATTACAAATGTGTCGCTTGGTTAGGTTTAGTCATTAAAAACTACTGGGTGAGGTTTAGAAAAATATCATGGTTTGGGTTCAAATCCAACGGTTACCATGTCCTGGTTGCTTTGGTGTCACCTCCCTGCCTACTCTGAAAAAAAAAGTGCTTCTGACACAAAACATATTTCCTATTGAAATGTATTACTTACAATTCATGTCCATGATCTATACTAGTACACTACTATACTGACTATTTGACCAACATCTGTGAGACCACACTGGATTGTGAGGGTGACATCTTTTTTATCTGTTTAGCTTCAAATGCAAACTATCCGTCCGACCTTTGCTCATTCAAAGCAAGCACAGAACTCATGTGATAGAAGTATGTCAAATTTTGCACCTTATTAAAAATGTGTAATACCTATTCGAAAAGCCAATTAAAGAATGACATTACAGCTGTGCACTCTGACCATAAGACATTATTGCAGCATTCACATCTCATGTTCTGTTATAGTCTATTGTTTCCATAATCACAAAAATAATAGCAAAACAAAACCCTGATATATTGGTGTGTGAGGCTTCATCATAATCATGAATGTGTTATTTTACTGGAAATACCTAAAATGACTGGTTGTCTATTCTTGGAAGAGGGCAAAAATTGCCCTGTATCTGACCCAAGCATGAGGTAGGTCAGAGGAGGAGGAGGGAGGAGGGAGAAAAGGGAGTTGGGCTTAGAATGAGGGGAGGCAGAGGAAAGTAGAGGACGGGTGTCAGGACGGAGCTCAAGGAGCAGTTAGAGAAAATAAACAGATGGAGCTTTGAGGATATTCTATCTGAAGCTTAGTCCTGTTGAGTATAAATATGGTGGCGGGTAAGCCATGTAAATAGGCCTGTGTTTACCTGTCTGCACGGCCCAAATTAATCACCCATGCCGCCACGAGCCACCAGGGGAGGGGGAAAGGGGAGGTTGTAGGGAGGTGGGGAGTTAGGAGTGTAAACACGGCTAAAAGCTACTGGTTGGCACCATTTTGTTTTGGTTAGGATACAGAGTGAGTGATTAGGCTACTCTGCTGTGATGAAGGGGTGGCAGGAGTGATGGAGCACCACTGTGTGGGTGTGTATGAAAGAGAGAACGGGGTCCACTAAAAGTTTAGACTTTTGTTGATATTCTGCAATGTTGAAGTAACAAGCACTGGACATTGTTTTACAGAATTATACTGGATATTAATGTGGAAAAGTTCATAAAAATACCATTAACACTAAGATATTATGAATCAGTTAAATACTTTAAAATATAATGACTTTGCAGAAGTTTTTACACAAAAATCATATTTTGTAATAAAACAATTTCTTTAATGATTAGATGGTTTAGATAACTAGTTCAGTTCTGTTTAGGAGGCAGAAATCTGGTACAGGCTATTGCTCAGCAGGCCAACAGAAAAAAAAAATTAAGACACTGCCTAAGGACTCTTTCAAGTTCCAGACATTTTTCAGATATTGCAAATAAGGTTGATCATAAAGTTCCATATGTGATTCCAATTTGGTAGTTTTTTTCAGTTGTTCCCTGGATTTCCCATTCTGACCTCTTGTAATAGCATGTCTGCGACTTCAACCTGGACCTCAAACCTGTGCCAATTCTAGCCAGACTTTCTTTTCTGACATTCGGAGGATTCTGTGCCGTGAATTTGTTATTCCTGGGATAAGGCTGTCAATGCAGAGTTCTGCTGTAATGTCCAAAGACATCAAAGGGAGAACATTTGGAGCAAACAACCTTTCGGGTCTCTGCAACTTTGTTCAAGTTTAAGGGTTACCGTTCTGGTACACTGCAGGAGATCCAGCACCCGTCCCAGATGCACAAGTGCAAGTGTCTGAATTACAGTTCATGACTGCACCCAACAGACTAAATATTAATCATTTGCTATGAAAAACAATGACAGTCACTATGACCCTAAGCATAGTCACACTCAAATCATATACTTTTGGAACACACTTATTGTCTGATATTTTTCAACCAAGAAAAATATCAGCAAACTGCTTTGCCACTCTAAGCCCTTGTACCCTATAATTAAGGACAACTAGATTTTGCAAAGCATAAAGCACATGTGACTTTTGTTTGCATTCGTCTACACCTCTGCTGATAGGATAAGGAGTCAAATAAGATGTGGTACGGTGAAAGGAAAGGCTGGGGGGGGGGGGTCATAGCGTTTGTTCTGGATTTTCCATTATGTGATTTGGGATGCTGATGCCTTTCATTTCAATCATTAGAATTCAGTCGGGATCAGGAGGGCTTTCAGGTGCAGGAGAAGAGCTGCGTTTGGATTAGTGGTCCACGTAACCACAGCATGATAGACTCCAAACGAGGCTGATTATCATACCATTTCTCATACCTGAAACGATTAATGCAGTTTTTTAACCTCTTCTTTTAAAGGGGGGATGGTTTAATTTAATATATGCTTGGTGTTTAATCATAAGCCCTGCATTTTAGGTCCTATGCAGAATGATATTACTGGTTTAAGAGCAATGTAGGCCACCTCAATGGCATTTAGTTCCTTGAGTTTTGCAAATTTTGCTCCTTTAGAACTTTGTGCCCCAAGTAAAAACGTGAAAGGTAAGGTGTGAATAAAACAGTTATTGTCTTATCAGGCAAAGTCAAGCTTTACAACCGTCACCTGTATGTATAGAGTGCACAGTACTGGGTTAATTTTACAGTAAGTGAATCTACAATTGGCTCTAAATATTTAAAACATAATTCCAGTTTATTTGGGGACAGTCAGTCATGATTCCCCATGGTGTGAAAGCAAAGCTTGAACAAGTAGGTCCAAACAGAATCACAAGTAATCTTGTAAACTGTCACGATCCTGCGATGGTCCTTTTTGACAAAAAGTGAAGCCACTGAGTAACTATTAATATAACACTGTCACAGTCAAATGCTGAAAAAAAGCTTAAAAAGATGCCATTCTGCAGAAAACTGGGAGTGAAGGAAAGTGACAAATAGCCCCCCATTCTTGAAGCATTTGGTCTTAGTTTTGGTTTAGCTATGCATTAACCTGCATGCTCTGAAACAAACATGAGCAGTTGCTTGTGCAACAGTTATGACTCTCACTAGCTCAAGTGAAATGGTACCCTGGGAAATTAATCATCTTCACTGGGAATCACTTGCCTGATTCCCAGTGAAGATGATTACCTTTACCTTCCTAGGCACCAGTAACCAATGGAACTCAGCATGTGTTGCAAACTTTAAGTAGATAGCATATAAGTGCTTAAGAGAGACCAGCAGCATTGGAGTGACCACAGATCCTATGAATGTCAACAAACTGTCAGTGACTCAATCTGAGCTGACTTCAATTATTCTCAACTTTGTGACTGAGCAAATAAAGGGACAACCAATAGGAACAAAGGATATTGCTGACTGACATAAAAAGGGGGTGTTAAATATTATTAGAGGGTTACCTAAGCAACCAGTTCTAGAAGTATCTGCTAGGGACCAAGTGGCATTAATAAAGCGAAGAGCAACAGGGCCTTAGTATTAATAAATTACCGAAGTGTCATGATGGTGGTAATGAATATCTGAAACTAGTGTTATTCCCAACTCATCCCATGCTGATATTTGGTCAAGAATTTGGTCATTTTTTAATGCACTGCATACCGTTAAGCACCATTTTCCACGATCTCTTCCCAGTACTAAGTAGTTCTAGTGCCTAAACCTAACAGTGAGTAAATGCTAAAGTAAAGAGTGGGTAAAACAAACCACTCAACACTGTGTGAAAACAAAGTCAAACAAAGTGGAAAAAAAAACAGACCTCCTACATGGGACACAAATAGTTTTGTGGTTAACATTCAAACAGGAGCCTTTGCTCTCTGAGTACAAGATTTTATCGGGCAATTTCACACATCTGCCAAATATTTCTTGTCCAGTCTGACTTTAAATACCACTACATTCCCAGGACTTAACATTTAACTCATTGAGTATGATTTTAATAAGACTCCTTCAAGTGATCATAAAATCTACATGAGGCCTAAGTTGTAATCAATTGGAAATATCCTCTAAATTCTAAAAGGAAAACTATATTTCACCCTAAGGTATTGAATGGGTGCACGTTCCTGATTTCAACTTTTTTGTTCATGATATGAATACATCGACTCGTCCATCTTTCTTGTACACAATCAAGCCTTAATGTACCAGGAATTAGCTAACCAGTTAAAGTAGGAGCTGTCTTTTTTTTTTTCTGTCAGCTCAGTTTAAGAAAGCCAGAGCTAATGCATACCAGCCCTCATAAATACAGTAAGTAAGTAATTTCTGCCTCAGTGCAAACTTTTCGGATTCTGTGACTTCCAGAGAAGAGAAGAATGGGCGGTTACGACATGTGAAAGAAGTAATGCCTTTTAGCATTTCTGACATGTTTGTCTTGGGCTAATTCCTCTCCACACCACGACAGCCACGACCTACAAAGTCAAATGGCTCTGTCACACCTCTTTTCTCTTGCCTGGTCTATCTCTTCACTCTTCACAGCAAAAGGCCAAAGGGTTTTCCTTGGTTCCTGTAGTGTGAAATGCAAACTGTCATT
>VUQI01021525.1:0-20431 GCA_015106735.1 Paratilapia polleni
TTTTTTTACATCATGGCTGTGCAAACAATACAGCATTTTTTGCAGGATTTGTCCAAATGTAACACTAATGTCAGCATACTTTTTGCATGACGTAACTGGAATGTAGGCAGGAAGTGCTCAGATCTTTCACTTTAACAGCTGTTCCAGTCGGTGTCAACCTATGGAGTTTCATCCCTTCACTTGGGATTGTGAGATGATTAATGGGGTAGGAGCAATGTCTAACATACTGAGGCCCAGCAGTGGTTTAAGTGACATGCCAAACACCTTCAGCATGCCAAAGCATTTTTTAGGCTGAATTATCCCAGAGGTTTGTAACACTTTATAATGAACCATTGTTAAAAGAGAGAATTTCTTAATTAACTGACATTTGGTTAATAGTTATGTACTGTTAATAAACAATAAAATTATAGTTAATAATGTTTGCTGTTTGGTAAGTAGTTGGTTTATAAACTAGTTGCAACTTTACAATAACATCGAAATAATATACATAGATGTTTTTTGTAAAGTTGCAACTTTACGTGACCCTGAATTGGATAAGCGAAAGAAAATGGATGGATGGATTTTTTTTTATTACACTGACTGATGACACAAACACAAACATTACTTATGATTAGTAAAAATTATATATTATCATTAAATTTAGTTAGGTGTGTGATCAGTACCAGTCTAACACATATCACCAATAGTTAGTATAAAGTGTTATCCAGAAGTTTAGTGGGGCAGTGTCTAGTGGAATCACACAAGGAGCCCCAATTAGACCTTGCTTTTATGCAAGCAGTACCAAGTCAAAATATCACAGTTTAGAAAAATGGAAAACCCAGAAGCACAACACTCAGACAACTCAGACAGAGTTGTGCCTTTACTGGAGATTTCTAATGGTGTATTCACACCTGCACACTTTAGTCGGGTTAAATCTGAATCTGGCTAGTTCTTCCTCTTTTGGGCAGGTGTAAGCAAGCAGTGAAATTTGGGTGCAGACTAAAACAAACACACCAATATCACTGAAAAGAGGTGATCTCCAGCCCTGTAGTTGTTTGCTGTGGGAATGAGATACAGCCTTGATCTGAATGCTACGTCTACCTGGAAAGTTTGATATAAATGGTGCTTTAAGCCAGATGTCCCTTTCATTCTCAAGAAACAGTAGTAGTTTTTGGTACAGTAGGCTTCCAGACATTTTCCATGAAGGCAGACAGATTTTACAAGGTAAAAACACTACCAGCCATGCTGTCCTGTCTTACAATATAGCTGGGGAGCAGGAAGGGTTGAGTAAATCCTCAGAATCTTGTTGTCAGGAAAGCAAGGCAGGTGGAACTTAGCAGATGTGAAATGATGAAATGGAGAGATGGGCAAAGCAAACATACATTAACTATAGGTGTCATAAATATAGTTGACTAAACTGTATAAAGTGGAAAAAGCACCTCAAACCTGAACTGAATTGAATGCATTCATTTTTGTATCTAGGGTTGTGAAACTACAGCTGATATAGAATCAATACAAACCGCAGGAAGACTAAAGAAGTTACAGAATCTGGTGCAAGCAAAGATGGGCCATGTGAGTGGAAATGGAAAGGGGAAGAGCACATCTGAGAATAATGGTGAGTTACTGTAGGTGATGTTTTTCAGTGTTTTAATAAGCTATGTTGAATCCATCTATAACACAAGGAGTATCTGGTGATCTTCAGATCATTTGGCAGATGAGGTGAGCAACAACAATCCAGTGCTAACCTGCATCGGCCTGGGGAGGAGGACAGAGAGGAAGTCCTCTAAAACTGCTCCATCACCACAGCAGCTGTTGCAGGCCAGGGATCTCCATAAAGATCCAGAGGAGGATGGAGCTTGGAGCTTAACAGTTGGAAATCATCTATGGAGCCCTTTTGACTGTCCACAGACCCAGACTTCCTTCTATCACACTTGCCACCAACCTCAACATGAGCTGTGTGGGCTGCCTCAGACCACAGAATGGGATCGTTTCGAGAGCCTGATACAGGAACTGGACAGAAAACAATCAGATCTGTCTCCTCCTCAAATGATTCGCTCCATCACTGATCTGCATCTCTACCAAAACACAGTAAGTTATACCTTCTCATTATTACCATCCAGCAGTGAAACTGTATCAATAGCTTCTAACCAACTGAGAAAAACAATAAGGCTGGAAACCAGGAAATGAGAATATTTGATTAGAAATAACTCTGATATTGGCCATGATATCAAGATTCACATTTAGCCCTGACCCCTAGTACAGATGTATTACATGAAAAGTGGTATTGCACAAGGGTTTAAGCATCATTTTGTATTGGATAACTGTTCAGCAAAAGGGGTGAAACAAGTATTTAGAGTCTTCAGTTAAGTAAAAGCCATAGTAAAGTAGCCTAATCATAGAAAAGTTTAACCATCAAAATATTCTCAGATACCTGAAGTAAAAATACTTATTCTACAGAATAGACATAATAATATCTATCATATCACTGGATTACCATTTCATTGTGTGTATCACTTTTTCCAGCTGAATGGGCTGGATGATTTTTTTTACTTACATACTACTGGGTAGCTTTATCTATAATAAAGCAACATAATATATTAGTAGAATTATATTTTATAATCTGCAAAATAATAAATAACTAAAGCTTTAAAATTTAATGGTGTGCAGTAAGTACATTTGTATGTTAAAACTTTAATTCAGTACATTACTTGAGTAAATGTACAAAGTTACATTCCACCACGGGTCCTATCCATGCTGTCACCAAGGGGTGTTGGGTATTGTAACACTGGACAACAACAGTAACAGTATTCTAGCCCGAGGGTTGTTGAAGGCCTCAGGGGAGTTGAAATATGTTGAAGTATGATTTGTTAATTAAAGCCATAAGAAGAATAAAAGCATCAAGAAGTTGAGTTTTATGGTCTTTATACCAGACTATTTAGGAATATATATGATATACCTGCCAGTTAGTTCTGGTATACTAAGTAAATGTTGTTACAGGCCAGGGCAGTTGTTTCCCCAATTCAAGCCCTCATGCTAAACTAACTGGTAGTTCACAGTAGTATAAGTATTTAACAGACTAGGAGAGATTGGTTAGGGTTACTTAAATATGTTTCTCTGTTTTTGCATTGAAATTATTCCTCCATCAGTCACTCTGATGGAGGTACTGTCTGCCAGTACAGCTCTCTGTTTATTTTTTGTAGAAATGAGCAAACCATTCTGAGATATCTGCTCCTTCTCTTGCAGACTGCTCCCAGCTCTCCAAAGTATCATCAAACCATTGCTTTGCAGAGCTCTGCGCTCTAAATGCACCTCAGAGATCTTTGGGGAACATTTAGACTAACTGAACTGTAACTGAAATTTCCAGCTAACACTTTCTTCATTGTTTCAATGGAATCCTGAAACAAAGTTGTTAAGGACTGGTTCAATTTCCAGCCTCTGTTACCACTATTAATGCTTCATAAACTGCTCCATAAAAACATCATATTCAGATAAAAAAAACAATAGCGATTTTATGAAGGGATGCCACACTGTGCCAAAACTGGCTGGTTCAGAATGTAATGTTTGCACATGAGGTTTGTAACCAGGAAAAAGCTACACTAGAGGTTGCATTGTGGAAAGGGTAGGTTTGGCGTTTGATTTCCACTTAGGACCCGGATATCCCTCTGCCAGTTTGGTTTTGACAGTTCTTTTCTTGTAAACCTGCCTGTTGTGACTACCCAAGGATGGATTTAATAATGAGTAGTAGTATCACAGCACATGAGATGTACCAGGAATGTCTATGTCTTGGAAGGTGTTAAAGATGATTTTACGTCCTGTCACAAGGACACAAACAGTAGACTGAAAAATTTACTGAGGTTTAGTTCACAATATCAAAAGGAAATGACCATCCTACAAGTTATACACTCACTTGTCAGTTTATTATGTACATCTAAGTAAATCTAATCCATTCTAATACAACATAACTGCAATAAACCCTCCCTACATGAAAGTTACATTGGCAAATTTTTTCTAACCATTTTCAGAGACTGAACTGTGATCATTTTGAAAGACATATTTTGTGATTCTGTTGTACCACTATACATAATGCAATGCAGATCAAGAGTACCACAAATTACATCCTCTATGAAGTTCATTCAACACTTCTCTAAAATGGTTTTAACAGCCGCTGAACATTAGGACCTTCAGTAAGGTAGGATTCATTGGAGGCCTGTTGTATTAGCCTTTACTGGTTTTAGCCATAGGCTGTATATAATGAATTTGTCCCTAGTAATTTGGCAAGTGAGTGTGGTTTTTTTAAAATGCCATACCTCTGACTGTCCAGTTTTCAAACAACTCCAGCTTGCATCCCTCATCAACATCTATACACAAAACAGTCTCTGTTCCAGTACACCAAAAAGCATCTGTGTCACACACAGGTAATACCAGACATTTCAGACAGTTCAGAGTAAATATGACCCATTCATTAAAGACTTGAGAGTGTGATGTAATCAAGAGACCAGTAATCACTGATTTCTTTAAGTGTAACACACAGCACTGCAGACTGTGTCAGTAACCACAAATCTGGCAGGTATTTAACCTGCCATACTGTTGCATTTCAGTAACATCTGTCTTAGAAACTGTAGTAAAACCACTGTAGCTGTATCATAAAGAATCACTGCAAATACACTTGTTTCCTATATTAAGGACAGTGCTATTAAGAGGTGCTTATCCAACCGCTTAGTGCATGACAGTGAGGCCTCAGTTCACTAACGGTCCATGTTGGGAAATTAGCCAACAGTCACTATAACAGATGTTCTGAGAGAAGCACCAAATGACCGCTAAACCGATGTTAATGGGCAACCTGTATAAGAAAGGAGTCATTGCTTCACACTTCATCAGCTTCAATGACACTTCATGAAAATGTATGCAGCTGATCAAAAATAAGCATATGGAATAAATTGTAAAATGTATAGTGAAGAGCCTCCAACCACACACAAAAAAACAGCAAGTCAACAAGCTATATAGCTGCCAGGGTTTAACCTAATTCAGAACACAGGTTTTATGTTGAGGGTGTTTATGTTGCAGGGTCACAGGAGAACACACACATGCCCATCTGTCACCAGAAAACACACATTTTAATCTCTCTTTTACCCAAACAGTTGACCAGATTTGAGAGATTTGGAGCCTTAAGACAGCACTCGCCTTTAATGAAACCACAGGATAATGACAGTTGTCTGGTAAGAGAGCCCAACCTCCTCGTGCTGCCAGCTCATCCATCAAGGAATTCCAGCTTTCTCAAATAAGTTTATTTTCAGCAGCTGTGGCGGATCCTTTTATTTACACTGTGCTTTGTCGTTAAAGCAAACGCGGGAGCAGAATGGCGAGCCGACTAAATCAAGGCTGCAGAGGACGGAGACAGAGAGTCTATCGCAGAGTGACAGGAAGCACATCAAGGCCTCACCAAAGGAAATGCAAACAATCGTCTCTGTATGTCATGCGCCTGCAAATCTTGTGATATTACAGACATTTTGAAGTTGCTTTAATTCAGATGTAATGAAATAACGTGATTTCAATCAGACACCTGCTCTGCCACACTACAAACTATTAGTCAACCTTCCCCCACCATTGAGCAAAAAAGTTTTCACACAAAAGAACAGAAATTGTAACTAGAAGTAGGAGGTGGACTGACAAGCTCAACCCAAATTATTTGGTTAACTTCACACACCAATATGACTGTGGCGTATAAAGAGTTTCTCCTTCCTGTTTAAGTACATAAAATGACATCCCATCATCCAGCATTACGAACATTTCCAGTTCACATATTATTGGTGAAAGCAGTGCCAAGTTAACCTTCTGAGAGGACTCAGCCCAAAATCTTGTTGTTGGACCCCTAATGTCCCCAGCTGTAGATCTTAGTTTTGTTTCCCTAGATAACCAGAAACTAATGAGCACTCTAAATCTGATTCATGAATAGCCCTAATACTAACTAATAATCATCTAAGTCATTTGTAAGTATATATGCCCTAAATTCGCTGCTTCCAGCTTCTCTAATGTGGAGATTTATAGTTTTCTGTGATGGTAAACTCAACAGCTTTTAGTTGTTCCACAACTGATCGTACAAAAAAGCCATATAAAAACATTGATATATTGTCTTTACATATCTCTTTACACTTTTTGCAGCCAATCTGGACTCTTTATATGGAATAATACAACATTTTCCAAAGTTTGTTGCTGAGTTAGTTACTTGATGCAGAAAAAAAAAAAAAAAAAGAAATTTGGCACAAGGTCCCTCTACAAGCTGAGAGCCACATGGAGGAGGATGGAGGACTTGACATAACTGATTATGTACTTTATTGGTGCAAATTTCAAATCGCACAGAGGAGCAAACCTGGTTTTGGGGTCAGCTGGGGTTCTGGCACCTCCACTTTGCCCTTAGCTGGTAATCCTGTTTTGGGTCAAAACACTTATTGATTGCAAGTGTGAGTAATGCTTTATTTTAAGGGTACCACTAGTCGATCTAATGCAGTTCATAGTTCACATATATTATGAATCCTCTTTCCTCTTGCTCCTATGATATTAAGACATGTATTAGTTAGAAGGCCCACAGGGTTTCATGTAGTCTAATAGAAATAGCATAAATATAAGAATATATGTTATCTGACGGCTGATGGATTCACATCAGCAATATATACACTTACATAGAAAAGGGCAATGCATTACTATGTATTTGATTAGCTTTTCTGAAAGCACAAAAGCACTTGATCTTACAGAAGCTTCTTTAAATAAAGCTCAGATGAAAACAGACATGTCGCTACCTGGCCCAGCGGATCATAACATATTTACAAGTGAGGTGGTAGCACTTTATCACACATTACTGTCCTGTTTTTAGCCCTGTCAGCTGGTGAGTTGTTGCTTCATTTGTAACATGAAGATGATTACATGTGAGCACCAGTTTGATTTTGTACTGACTTTTGACAGGTGGAAATATTGACATCCTTCAGCTGCAGCTCTACGTTAGTAACACACAAAAATTTTTTTTTTAAAAAAGGAATTCAAATGTTTGTTTAATATGCAATATACAGTTTAGTCAAACAAATAAAAAATTTTGCGTAAGACTTGTCCTTCCAAAACTATTTAATTCTATCTTTTGATAAAGTGAGACATTTTGAATTTGGCAGCCTTGTTCCATTTTTATAAAACTTAATTACTCTCAGTCATCTTTTCCTTTAGAAATCTGACAAATTATTTCAGAATCCTTTCAGATCTAATGATAGTTTAACTGCATACCAGTGCAGTTATGTGTTTCCCATCCACATCTGTGCACTCCTCAGACTGCACTTTGATGGACTGATGCAAATGTGGTCCATGGGGTGAAAATCCCTGTACAGGAGCAGGAAGTTAAAAGCTGAGCACAGGTAGTTGGGGATTAAACTCACCACACACCTCCTAGACCTCTGCTATAAAAAGCAAGGCAGCGTTTGCAGGATTAGGTATTTTGCTTGCCAGAGGAGTTTGCGTGTCTGGGATACTGAGCTGTTCAGTCACATGAGGAATCAAACACAACAGCTTAAGGCCCTGACTCAGCTTTCTGGTTGGTTGGCTTTCTCTTTTGTTTATCCTAAAATTCCTGTAGCGTAAGACAGCCAAAGAAGATGGCAGAGAACCAAAAGCATATACTGTGTAGGAGAGTAACAACATGATTTAATGTTTGTACTGTGCAGAACAGAGACATGCAGAGAGGTGAAGCAGAGAAGAGGGAGGCTAACCATGGGAGGCCAATTACTAAAGGACACAGGAGGTCCAGTAACTCTCTGGAAAGCCTTTACAGCCTCAACAGCGGACAAAGCTCCTCAAGTAAGCACCTTCAGGCACAGACCCAAGTGCGTTCTTTACACCACAACCCAATGAATTATGCAATCTGTGTGTTCTCAAGTATCCTGTTACCCCTCTTCAGATGCACTAATGTGTACAGCTGCACTAACTGCTGACAAATCAGAAACAGAATCCCCATCTCACACTTCTGCTGCTTTGTTGCTGACATGTAGATGAACGTTTTAATTATGTTCCCCTATGCTGAAGTCTCTTGTCTGTGTGCTGTTTCCCAGGTGGAGTCACCAGTGGGTCAGACTGTTCCAGTAACAGAAACAGTCTGAGACTAGAGGACGATCTGTTGTGCACAAGACAGTTCTGTGGCAGAGCGAGAGTCCATACAGAGTATGTGCCAAGTCCATACGACACCGAGTCCCTCAAACTCAAGGTAAACAATTCTGGAAAGCAAATGGAAATACAATAAAATAACTGTATAACTATATTATGTTTAATAATTGTTGATTTGGACTGTTGCTGGTATCAGGGTGATAATTTTTGGACAATATCTGTAGGGTTTTTAGCCATCCTAGCTGTGGGAGTAGAAATATTGGTCCATAGTTTTATCACCTTGGTCCTGATTGAAATATCTCAAAAATGATGGAATTGATTACTGGCATGAAACCTGGTGCAGAAATATGGGAATTTACAGTTATGATTGTAATAACTTTAATAATATCTTCAGTCCAGCTCTTGTTGGGTTATAAAAAAAAAAAAACCCTGGAAAGCTATCCCATCAGCCTCGGCTGCACTTTGTATTTAATGTTAATCATGGATGTATTAAGAGAGCTGGATATGGCACACTAGCGACTTGTCCAGGCTGTATTCCACCTCTCGCTCTAACACAGCTGGGATAGGCTTCAGCCCTATGAGCCTAAGTTGGTTAAGAACTTAAGAAAATGGAGGGATGGACTGCAATATTAAGTCAATGGGCAGAGCAGGAACTCATGGGTGAAGCCAACAGGGGAAGATACTGGTTATGTTCAGCGAGCTGCAAACTTGGAATCAAGAAAACCTGTTTGGTATACATCTGTGGTCTTAACTAGCACAAATTAGCATGCTAACACATTAAAATAAACTTAATTATTGTAAAGCTATACTACAAAAATACTATTTACCTCATGCTTTGCTTGCACATCTTCTCTTTGTTTGTACATGCTATAGTGTGCAAAGAAATGTATAATAAATATAAAAGTAAAACTGAATTAAACTTTTACTCAGGTGGGAGATGTAATTGACATCATTGCCAAGCCACCCATGGGAATATGGACAGGCATGCTGAATGGCAGAATAGGATATTTCAAGTTCATCTATGTGGATGTACTGAGGAAAGAGAGTTCTGGAACACACTTGGAAACCCACCTCCACAGAGTGAGACACAAATCAACTGTTCAGGAAGTTTTGAAGCGTCTCAGTTTAGAGGTATTTTGCTCTTATCTGTGTTTTGAACTGATTTCATGTTGCAACACAATCATCCTCCTAACAGGAAGCTGTTCTTTCATCTTCTGAACAGTATATATTTTTTTTCCACTTGCTTTATCAGGAGTATTCCACATGTCTGCAGCTGGGCGGTTACCAAACAGTAGATGATTTGATGAGGCTGAGGGAGCATCACCTGATGGAGTTGAACGTGACTGATCCAGAGCACAGGCAGCGTCTGCTCACTGCTGTCGACTCCCTGCAGCAACTGTGCTGTGAGTAATGGAAACCCAGACAAGGTCAACCAAGGACAGCTGTATCATAACTGAACCGCAAAGAAATATGCTGAGATGTTCGGATCCAGAAAGGAAAGGGGACAAGCGTCATTAATCCTTATCTAGATGAGACTGGAAAGGTACCTAGCTAAAGAGATTAAAGATAAAAGGTCTTCGGGGAGTATCTCTAAGAATAAAGAAGGACAGTAGCTGTAGACGGATAACCTGTTCAATCTTAACGCACAGGAATAACAGTGACTGAATGATTACTGACCGCTTATCAATTCAATTCTGCAACAGTCCATCCAAGCAAACCATCTTCTCTGCTTTGCAGCTGATCGTCAGCTGGAGAATGAGGCTGATCGAGATGCTGAGAGCTCCAGTGAGAACGTGAAGACAGATATGAACAACTGCCTCAGAGACTCCGGCTGCCACATGCCATCTGACAGCCCCGACAACATCACAGAGGAAGCAGACCTTCATTTTCTTTCTGAACACCCTTTACCAGCTGACATGACAGCTTCATAAGAAAATTCTGTTCACTCAAATGCTCGTGTTTGCTGCTGTTGACTTGTTTTTCCTGCAACTGTGAAACATGTAATGGTGTACAATAAAAGGCCCATGCTCACCCATTACCACTTTGTCTCCACTCCCTGATATTTTCATTTGATTTTTAAAATAAAACATTTTATGAATCATTTTTCTTTTTTACTACTTATATTTTCATTGGAACTTAGACCGATCAGGCATAACATTATGACCACCTGCCTAATATTGTGTCGGTCCCCCTTTTGCTGACCATATGCAACAAACTGTGATGCGCTGTGTATTCTGACACCTTTCTATCAGAACCAGCATTAACTTCTTCTGCATTTTGAGCTACAGTAGCTCGTCTGTTGGATCGGACCACACGGGCCAGCCTTTTCTCCCCACGTACATCAGTGAGTCTTGGCCACCCGTGACCCTGTCACCGGTTCACCACTGTTCCTTCCTTGGACCACTTTTGATAGATACTGACCACTGAAGACCAGGAACACCCCACAAGAGCTGCAGTTTTGGAGATGCTCTGACCCAGTCGTCTAGCCATCACAATGTGGCCTTAGTCAAACTCACTCAAATCCTTATGCTTGCCCATTTTTCCTGCTTCTAACACATCAACTTTGAGGAGAAAATGTTCACTTGCTCCCTAATATATCCCACCCACTAACAGGTGCCATGATGAAGAGATAATCAGTGTTATTCACTTGACCTGCCAGTGGTCATAATGTTATGCCTGATCAGTGTATATCTGCAAATCAGAGAGAATCACTCCATGAAACGTGTAAATGTCAAAAACAAACACGCTGAGTGGCCAGTCGCTAGTGGCCAATGCATCCAGTTAAACAATTATCTGGAATTAAACCTGGTAAACAAAGCTGGTAAATGCAAAGACTGTATGTAAAAGGTGGGTGTAGCCAATGCAACATTACACATTGGTTATTAAAGTCCCAATGTGAAGCCTCGAGCATAGACATCCATTAGAATGAATGCAGTGTTAAAGTACTACACACTGGCTTCACCTTTTAGAGCTGGAATCTATCTCCATCTGTTATATACAGTATATGGTTAAATGTAGCCAGTGGGCAGCAGAAAAAAAAATTACAGAACAATGAATACTCAAACAAACATGAACAAATAAAACCAAACATTTTGGGGGGTATTTACTTTTTTTTTTTGTTTCACCAATTCCCCATCTGCAAACATGAATATTCCACAAAAGAGATCGTTTTTCAAGAAGATTCTTGCTTTTATTGAACAGTCAACATGTCTGCAGCTAAATGTGTAGCTGTAACTCAAACTTTTTACCCCTACTGTAAAACTAAGATGGAAATATTCAAATATTCTAACAAAAAGGCAGCCATGTGAAAGTTGTAATAGTTAATACGACTATGAAATAAGAGAATCATGGCATGACAGAAAAGAGGCAGATTAGAACTGCAAGAAAACAGGTTTTCGTGTATGCCTTAATCTGTCTGTCACACTTAAGAGGACAAAATGACAACAAATGCAAACATAAAATATACAGTTCCAAACAAGTGTAAATCCTCTCAGAGGGGGATAAAATAGAAATATGTAAAATAAGTCATATTTACATCACACAGAACACTCTCCAGTCTGTTTCCTATGTTATAAAACCAGAGTGAGGTAAGTGCCTTGGAACAATACAGCTGTACAGCTTTATCAGCTCAAAGTGGGAGATTAATCAGATCTTTTTTTATGTTGTGTCACGATAGAATTACAAAGTAACAGCAAATCTAAAAGCACTAACCCCTTCAGGGATTACACCATAGGCACATGCTAGCCAATGATGAATTGATGTCTTATTTTATGTTTTGTAAACAAATTTAAAATAATTTAAGCCAACAAAATAGAGCAGAAATGTTAATGGCTAACAATTTTAGACAAATTTTGGCTTAAACTGGCAGTCGTACACAGAATTATTGAGAAATAATATTAAAACACTCCCAAGTGGGTCGTGAGGAAGTCACTACCCAGTGGACAATTATGTTGGAACATTAAGAAAAGAAAAAAAAAGCAACAGGCCATAAAGTACAAACTTTTAATTGTCAGTACTTTAAACATGATATGCACTCATCATCAATAGCCCGGTGTCCCCAGTGCGATCTTTGTTTCTTCTGATGAAAAAAATCATTTTCAATCAGTGTCAAAACTCTGAAGTCAAACTAACATCCACGATTTTCCAGCTGCGGCTGTTCTGTTCAGCGACTGAGGCCTCCATGAGAGTACCTGACATAACCGTTCTCAGGATACAGAGAGAGCTCTTCTGTACTGCTGAGCCCATTGTTAAGTTCTAAGAAAGACAAAAGACAAATTACTGATGAAGCTAAACAGAATGAACATGTTTTAAGATGATTATATTAGTAGCTTGCATCTATATACTGTTATCTTCAACTTTCTTAGACCACAATTTAAACAGGCATGGACAAAGCACATTAGTTAGGTGTGTACTTAATAGGCCTACTATATATGACCAACAAGTGTGCAAAAGATGTGCATCTTTGCAACATTTCAAATTAGTGGAGCATATGGTAAATTAACCAAGTTTGGTTCATCAGATTTACAAACAGTGCTCGTAAATATGGGTCTGCATGACATGTATAAGAGTATGCCTGGATGCACCACAAACAAAAAGCATTTTTGTATTTGTGTGAGGAAATATTACATAGATCTATGAAATTAAACATTTAAGTTCCTACATTACAACAGTTAAACAAATAGCTTAAAAAAAAACAAAGCACATTTAAATCCAACCCACAATGGGAAGGGAATTCCCGACTCTTCATGGAGTGCCATAGGGATGACCTTTTTTTTGTAGGCCAACCCAGAAAACAGCATTGTTCTGTTTCCCTTGATAAAAAGCTAATGGGATTTTTCCACAAGGTTCATTGGAAAGCCCTTGGAAAAATCCCATTTCCATTGGATTTGGATTATTACAGAAAATATGTTCTGGTGGAAAATAAATGTAGTTTTCTTTTTCTTCCCATTACAATAGCCTTCATAAATAACCATAACTTTTATGATTATTGAAGCATAGGATAGATATTAAATGCTAAAATGAAAACCCGAAAACTAGGCTATAAACATGTGTTCGACATGATGATGTTGAATGCCCCAAACAACTTCTGTAATTTCATTTAGCCACCAGGTTAGCAATCGGCAAGTCTGGGACATACTTGCTTTAGTTTTTTCATGTCATAGAACAAAATATGCAAATGGCTAAAGCTTGTGTTAACCATAGAACTTATCTGAATCAATCAACCCAAATCAACCCACTGACTTTGACATGAGCGAACTGGAAAAGCAAAATGCCAACTCACTTCCAGCTTTTAGAAATAATTTCTGCAGCACTTTATTGATTTTGTATTGCATAGCGGTGCCTTAGTGTCAATTCTATCTGCTACCAAAATTTAAATAAATAAATAAAATAATAGAAACTGAAACACTAAAGGCTTCAATGTAGTAGGATGCACTAACTAGCATGGTAAAGAACCCATCTTAGCCTTTCTAAAATAAGGTCCTGGCATTATGATGTAAGGCACTATCAGCAGGAAGAATTAAAAATAAAAAACTGGGAGACTGTGACACGCTAGCATATAAGTTAGCAAAAGTCTGTAACAGCAAAGAGTGCTAACATTCTTCTGACACAGCAAAATGTAACATTTTGAGTCAAGGAAAGATATTTTTGTATCATTTCAGCCCTTAGTTGCATATTGTGGAGTCCCTTCTGTGGCCATGGTTCAGAGTTGCACTCTGTTTCTACTGAAGCAGGTGGCCACTCGTGAAAACATCAAAGCTGACTGATCACAGGCTATTCCATTATTTGTCTTTATTACACTGTGATGCAGAGTGGAGAGCTAGCGCAAAGTCATTACTTTGATTCCCCCCCTCCCAGATTTTCTGGTTTGAATGGCCCCAGTGGATCATCACTTTCTGGTATCATGGTCCCACCACCTGCCCAGCCTGAACAGGAGCACACATCCCAAGAATTTCATGTATCTGCATCAATCTTGACCATCGTGGGATGTCGTGAACACTCTTTGTACGTGTACATCCTTTTCCAGAAAAAAATGATTAATAGCTCCTAGCTGTCCTGCTACTCTTGGCTCAGTATTGAAACTGTGTTTCCTATTACAAACAAATGGCTACAGGCTATAATAAAAACTACGTGTGACTCCCACAGGAGCTGATTTTTTAAGTTCCGATGATGTGTGACTGCTATCAAAGCTTCACCTGAGAATATGAGCTTCTCCTTCATGATGTTGACGTCACGACTGGACCTTCGAGCCACAGCGCTCAGCATAATGTGTTCTGGGTTATAGTTCTGCATCCCACTCATCTTCCACCTGTTACAGCACACACACAGACACAAACTCTTACAAACACATGGAGGCAGTGATTGCAGCTGTGTCATTATACCTTTTGAGTCAGTAATAGTGCTGCACACAAATAACACATTTAAAAGATGCCCACTGGTAAAGAAGAGGTAAACAAGTGTGGTGAAAGATGGGAAGGGACCGGCCTTGGGGTGTCGGGCGCAAAAAGCACAAGGAGGACAGACAAGGAGGCAGAAATAAAGGCCAAGACAGACGCAGCAGTTACCTGATCATATGATAGCTGACAGATGCCAGAGGGCAGCGGAGGAAGGTTGCATGCAGATCAGGTAGAGCACAGGACAAAGTAAGAATGTCAGAGGAGAAAGAGAGGACAGGAAGACAGAGAGAGGTTGTAGCATAGAGGAGAAACATGGAAACACCCAGAGGACAAGAAAAAAAAAGAAAGAAAGAAAGAGTAGAATGAACAGTCAGTGTCATAGCAGCACACTGGACAAGGCCATGCCTCAGCTCAGACCCAACCAGGCTGATGTTAACAATACCTTTCAGCTTTTGGCCACATATGAGACAAACCTTTAGACTCAAGTTTTGAAAACCACATGTATGGGTGCAGGACACTAAGGCTAAGCCTGTTCACCAAAGCAAATGAAATGAATATTGTATTAAAAACTATGTGCCACCACACAAAATAGACCTAATGATTTCACATAGGCAGTTTACACAAATGAATGCTTTCTCAATGGCCTCCAGTAGTTTTTAGTCACTCATATATTTTTGGTTGGGTTCAGAGATGCTTAGATTTCAAGTTGTATTAATCTGTATAATTTTGGTGAACTGACTATTTAGCAACCCCATAAACTAAATGGCTCATTTTCAGCTGCTTTAGCTAGTAACCTAAAAATAAGATGAAATAAAATAAAATAAAAGGGCACCTTAGACCCTAGGGCTATTCTAGCTATTTAAAAAAAATTAGCGCTAGGAGGCATGATATTCCAAAGAAAAACTTCCTAGTTTTTACTATAAATTCATAATTTTAAAATCTTAAAGTATTTTTTCATTAAACTTGTCTTAAATGTACCCTTTTATTGTTGGGAATTCTGGATTTTTAAAAAATATAACCCCCTCCCAGTCATTCATTAACAGAACTGATTTTGTGTTATACTCTTTCCTGTCCTGTAAATCACCTATTGTGATCTCTAAGATTTCTATGCCTTTGTAAAGAACCATTCCCAGGCTGGAAACCACTGAACTAAATTAAAGTATATCTCATGTCTTATGTAGCATACATGTGTCACGTAGCTGCTTCAAACTGAGTGACTCACATTTAGAATATAATTATTATTGCTTTGTAGTCAGAAGTGTTTATGCATTAAATGTATGTGTTGTATGTGCAGTTTCACTTTCAGCGTGATTCACAGTTCCAGCTGTACTTACTTCTGGAAAAAGAAAATCCCTATGACTATGGCGAGGGAGACCAGATCTGAAGTCATCCAGATGAAATTATAAGCACTCTGGCTCTGCAAGAGAAGAGAAAAAGAGGAGCAATTTTCAGTCAGTGCCACTGGAGGTCACCACAAACACTGATGTCTTCTAGAGCTAACACAAGGCAGTGACTATGGCAAAAAGCTGCTGGACAGCTGCTGTTTTCTTCAGATCTGTGCCCTTGTCTTAGACTGTCTCAGACTTTTTTCCTAGTTGTTCTGTAATGCCACGGGGCACCCAAAGCCTGCCGCTGAGCTCCCTCATTTTTCTCTGCATCCTAGCCCTTGAGTCTTGCTGGGCCATCGTCAGTCTCTGTCCTCTCTCCTGCTGTCCTCTCATCTCGATGTGTGCCCTCGTCTGCTTTGTGTGCATTGTGTGTATGTGTGCGTGTTGTGCCTGTTGCGAGAAGGGGAATGGAGAGCTGTTTACCATGAGCCAGATGGGATAAGGCACCTTTCGGAGGACTTGGGGAGCATCGGAGGACACAGAAGGCACCCCACTACACCACAGAATGGAGTAGAGCCAGGGCTCATTCACTGGGTAGACAGTCACACTCACATTATTGGCCAGGTACTCCCTGGGGGAAGGAAAAATACAAGTCAGCACTGAAAATAAAGGTCCACTTCCTTTCACCTCTTTACTCTCTTGTCAATATTGACCTCATTCACTCACATCATTCTGCAGCCACTGGGAAATATTGTGTGCGCTGTGAAACTGACTCTATTTCATCTAGAGATGCAACAAAGCTCCCTGAAGAAGGTAAAGCATGTGTTCGAGGACCATAAGAGTATAATTACCTTGGTTTCTAAGTATGCATTGTAATTGATGCATTAAAGGCCTTGAAAAAGTATTTCATATATATCAGTTACTTAGTTCTTCTTTTTTTTTGGGTCTGTCTTGAAGTGGGCTGGGCTTACTTGGGTGATGTCACATCTTTCCATAGCATACCATATCTGTAGGTCTGATAGAATATAGACAATCAAATGTGATCAAACCATACATAGTCCTGCTCAAGCAGATTAGCATGATGATAAAATGATGCTTTGGAGCTTGTGGGGGTATATACTTTGGCTGGTTGGTAATTTAGCTTTGTGAACATTAAAAAAAACCAAACAGATTTATTGTTTGTTTTTTTATGATACACTTTCTTCTTCCTTGCCTACATTACACACTAATACAGTACAAATGGACCACAGAAGGTTTGATCAGAGATTCATATGGGTTATGCTAGTAGCAGCCACAGACTATACAAGGTAAAACATGGAAGTAGGCATTGTGACATCACCAGCTGGTGGACTCTGTGTGTGTTATGTTAGCTTTTTTTTTTTTTTAGAGCCACCTTGTTGTTTTTTGGCAGCAGATGTAACCATATTTGGACAAGAGGGTGGAGTGCTAAATTATCAGCTAATGCTAGCTAGCTTGGTTAGCAAGCTGCATCCCACAAAGATATTTGCTAATTAGTGCTAAACTACTAGAGGCCTGACAGACTGCAATCAGCTACAGCCGCTTGCTGGTTATGTGCTGGCACAGCTGTCAATTAAAGGGGCAACACCCCTAACTTTATAACTTTTTAATGCTGGAAGATGTGGCATTTAACATGAGAATCTATGAGGACTGACTCTCTTTCGGAGCCAGCTTCAAGTGGCCACTAGAGGAAGTTCTTGCCTAATTTTTCAGCCCTGGAGGTTGTGCTTGGTATTGGCAAACATCACTTCAAGCAGCAAACCTTGAGCAGAAATAATGGGCGGGCTGCAGAGGTCCGGTGAGGTCCTTCCTTTCTAAATCCAAATCCACAGACTTACCCTTTAGTGTTACCCTGTTTGACACTGTTTCACGGATTATTTCCCTGTCAAACTACAGACCAAGCCAAGAAAACAAATAGCTTCTTACTTTTTTCTAAGTTTTGCTTAAAATAACATATTTTACATTGCTGTGGATTTTCCTGAGCCGTCTCCCATCTGCTTGGTAGCAGCTGCTTGCTCTTACTGTATCTCTTTGTGGCTGGCCTTGCTGTAGTGGAGGGTCAGACTTGTAACTCCCCTCTGCCTTATCTCTTCCACTGACAGCTTCTCATTTGTGGTCTGCTGAAGCCCTCGCACCCTCCCCCTGTCTGTGTCGGGGGTCCACGTCACCTGACACAAACACATATCACATGGAAAGACCCTGATCAGACAAACTGTAGCTTTATATCCAGTGCTGTTCATGGGTGCTTATTGTAGGATTAAAAGCATGATGTTGACAAATGAGCTGTGATAAACTGGTATACATTGATTAAAGAAAGCAAAAGAGGCTAAGGTGGAGATGTTATAACCAATTCCTTACTGGACTCTATCCCTCTTCTCCTACCTGGCATTACCAAGGCTGTGTTTCACTTTACTTTGGCTTTGCTCATTAGTTTACTGCTCAGTGACAATGTTTTTAATGGTGTATTTAAAGGGGTAACACTTCTACAACCATCACCTAAAGGTTATTAAAGGATTATTGTGGAGGGACCTACAGTCCTCACCCTCTTCATCAAAATCCCTGCTTTCTGCACAGCCCACAGTGTGTCCATGAACCAGCTTCGGTAGCGCGGGTGCTCTGGTGGAGGCTTGCGGATGTTGAGCAGTGCAGAGCTGTTGGCCCTGGCCACCAGACGAAGCATCTCCACCAGGCTGCAAACCGTCTGGTTGCCTATCCTGCTCCGATCCTTTGCTGTCAGGGAAGCTACTGTCCAGTAGGGGTCACTCTATAAGCAGAGGAAAGCAACAAGAGAACGATAGACTCTGAGATCTAACATATACAATGCTATTTGTTGTTCATCTTTCTGTAAGCAGTATATGCAGCTTATTTGAGCACTTTGAAATGGACAGTAAATATCTGTTTTTTCATAATGTATTTTAGAAATTTAGATTTTTTTTTAAACTCTTATACTAAAAGAAAAGAAAGGATCTGCATATGGATCCACATTGCAAACATAAAATGTATTTATTAAAGTTTTGGTCACATAGAGCTTAATCTCTGAAGTTCTAAATGCAATTTGACCACTTGATACAACTGTATGAGGAGAATGATGCTGTGCTACTTGAGGGGAAAATGCATTTTAGGGTTGATGGACCTGAGGTGGTTTTAGGTGAACTGGATTTTAGTACCTCCAAAAACCACTGTCCTGCATTTAGAGAGCGTATCTCTGTCCAGTTAAAGAAGGAGGCTTCTTCATATTGTCTGGCTGGAAACACCTTACTGACATCTGTGGTCCGCCTCAAGGTGCGGTCTCGCATTAGGAAGGGAACCCCATCCCCACTAGAAGGAGCAAAACAGTCAGCACTTTAACATTTTCAGTTTACAGGAAAACTAAACATAATACTGCAGAGTTTAAATCAAAAAGCAGCTATGAAATGTGCTGATAAACACCTAACATTGCTTCATTCAAGGACAACAGATTTGTAACATCTGAATCACATTTTTTCCTGCATGTCTCTCATTAAATATAATTATTTCTACCAAACAACCATCTTAGCTGAGATCTATATGTGGACCTTCAGAGCAACCAGAATCCATTAAATATAAATAACGTATGATTGAAAGGTTATGAATGTGTGATTTATAACCTGATGGTGACATCAGCCTCCAGGGAGCTGGCTCCATGCTGCAGGGCTCTGTTAAAGGACACCATGGTGTTCTCTGGAGCCAGCTAGAGCACAGAGGAGACAGACAGGAAGACTACTGTCAGTCACTGTGTGTATAAAACACAAATCATGAGGAAATGATAGAATTACAAAAGAACAATATGCATGGCTTTTGTGAAAGGGTTCGTAGATCGTTACCCTGCAAATCTACCCATCAAACGCTGGGATTTATTCATTCTTTTTAGGCTAAACATCTTACTCTTCTCCTAATCTCATGATTAAATGTGAATATTAAAACTTTTCTCACACCTTTCTCATCTGTAAAGATAATCATTATCTATTTAGTTATGAAATATAACTAACATTTAACATGCTTAAAGACAGAAACAGTCCAGTTACCAGTGAGCTATAACACTGATCTACAAAGCCAAAATATAAACTTAGCCCAAAAAGTAAGGAAATTTGTGTTTGGTTGATTATTTCTTTGTTGTAACAATGCTTCTTGGCAATAAATCTCATACCGTTGGAAAGCCTGTTTATTTCCCTTTAAATGGTGCCACATTTGTAAGGAAAATGCATTTGTGGGTTGAGCAGCAGAGTTGAGTATGTGGGTTGCACCCATGAAGAACTTGCCAAATCTTGTCTTCCAATGTCAAACAGCTTATTCTGCTATTGACTCTTTAGTTTGGTGTCGTTTATTGGATTGGATGATTGAAGTCATGTGCACTGGAACCTGAACATGTGGAGGAACATTATGTTCAGCAATGAGTCCAGATTCTGCCTACGGCAGTTGGTTCATAGGGTCAAAGTGTCACATGGAGAACACTCTGCTGATTGCTGCACCAATTGGGTAACAGCTTTTGGTGGAGGCAGTGTGATGGTGTGGGGCAGCATCTCCCTCACTGGAAAAACAAGCATGTCATCATTGGAG
>VUQI01021526.1:0-10309 GCA_015106735.1 Paratilapia polleni
CCAACTGTTGGACAAAGCTGGAAATTAGACTCATCAGAGGAGATGACTTTACGCCAGTCCGCTATGGTCCAATCTTTATGGTCTTTTGCAAACTTCAGCCTGGCTCTTCGCATGAATGAATGAAAGTCACCCAACAGCAATGTGAAAGACTGGTGGAGAGCATGCCAAGACGCATGAAAGCTGTGATTGCAAATCAGGGTTATTCCACCAAATACTGATTTCTGAACACTTCCTAAGTTAAAACATTTGTAATGTGTTGTTTAAAAATGAATATGAACTTGTTTTTTTTGCATTATTTGAGGTCTGAAAACACTGGACCTTTTTTTTGGTATTTTGACCATTTTTCATTTTCTGCAAATAAATGCTCTAAATGAAAATATTTATATTTGGAATTTGGGAGTTATGTTGTCAGTAGTTTATAGAATAAAATAAAAATGTTCATTTTACTCAAACATATACCTATAAATTAGAGAAATTGATAATTTTGGAGTGGTCTCTTAATTTTTTCCGGAGCTGTATATATATATTTTACAGTGCCAAATCACAGCACAAGTCATCTCAGGGCACTTTACATAGTAAGATCAATTACTATACTATACTATACTATTATGCTATACTATAATATAGAGGAAAAACTCAACAACCTCTTTGAGTAAGCACTTGGCAACAGTAGGGAGGAAAACCCCCCTTTTAACAGGAACGAACCTCCGGCTTGGCCAGGCACATTGAGGCCAGCCATCTGCTTCAACTGATTGGGGTGACGGGACCGTGAAGAGAGTAAAGAGCACTGAAAAACTATAATCAAACACATTTAAAGTCCAATTGCAAGTATTCAAATTAACACCATCTGTTATCCTTGGACATCATAAAGTCATGATTATTGGGTACTCGAGAGGTTTTTCCATTCTTATCATTGAGGGAAAACAAACATCCCATTTTTCATCTCTTCATGTTTAAATGCACTTTTACTCTATTTTATGTGTATGTAAAAACCTTTAGTTCCTGTGATGCCGACATCAATGCAACTACTTTCTAAGGATTTTCCTTTTTGTGTAAAATATCAGCAGTTGTTTATTTTGTGTACATTTTGAATTGACACAAGAAAGGTTTTCCTCTTTGCACTTTGGGCTTGGATTTATTTGGTACTGTTTTCATTAAGAAAAGCTTTTTTTTTTGTTGTTTTTGGATTTAAGTTGTCATCACATACCAAATGACAGCTTTTAGATTTTTAAAGTTTAGTAGGAAATCATTCCAAAAAAAAAAATCATGCATCATTTGACAAAAGCCACATTTCTAAACAGATCTTGGATTTCTTTGTGGAACTCCAGTGTAATAATGAAACAGTTTTCTTTGCTGTTAGAGTGTGAGGAAAGGTTTTAAGAATTCTGTCTGTGTATGGAAAATGCAAGCAAAAAGTAGGCTACTTCAAATTATTTGAGTTTTTTTTCGAGGCTGTTGATACATGGACTCTTACTCTACTGTAGAAATGCATATTATCTGTTCTAGATAGCTGTCAGTGGCTTTCCAGTTGATGTACAGTATCTTTGTAGATGAGCTAAGACAAAGAAGATAAAACAGTTTACAGGTGTAACTGACAGCTTAATCATTAATTTTACCTATATTGATGTGCTCCCTTTCTAAGGCTAGGGGATAAAGAGGAATGAGTCCAATATGATTTAGTGTGAAATGACAATAATGGCATTTTGCTAGTTTGGCCTGTAGTAGTAAAGAACTGGCAACCGATAAACATCTGGTATCTGCTGGCTCTGGCACTGGTTGGTGTAAGTCTAAAAAGTTCAAAAGAGTTGGATGGTTATAGTAGCTTACTAATTAATCAAGAAGTTATAAGGCACACACATCTGAGTGTGATCCATTACCTTTAAATGTGGCACACACATTTATGGTATGTCACTTTAGTGATTTCTTAAACTTTATCTAGCACCATCATCAAATTGTCAAATTTTCCACTACTTCCAGTTTGAGTAAATATATAATTGGGAATAGATGACTTACTTGTGTTTACTGCCAGTTCACAAATACTGCTGAACATATATTATTTCTGTTAAGAAATTATAGTTGTTAGCATGCTAATATTAATATGTATCCCAAAGCATTCCTGTGGCGATTACAGTCTGACTTCTAGACTTGATCTTTTATTTTCATTTGACTATAAATTATATTGGATTATTACAGAAATTTATTTAATGTGTCTTACCAGTAACTGTATAACAGATTTTTTTTCTCTAGTCATTGGGCCTTATTTTATGCTAAAGCATTAGCATTTCTACTAGTCAGTTACTAGAGTCAAACTGTGGTCAGATTTTCTGTAAAACTGTTCAAACTTTAAAAAAGTCCATCAAATTATAACTATTTTCTCAATCAGGATCTTTAATGGCTTGCGTTTCTAACCTTGACACTTTCAGTTTATCATATGCTTTGACTGCTTTGGCACACAGTCAGGGGAGAGGAGAGCAGTCTGTGTGCTAATGCCGTTAGCTAGTTTCCTTCCCACCAGCTTGGAGCCTGGGGGTTTGTCAGCTTTGAGCTTTAACCTCTGTTGTTTCTGTCCTGCTTACCTGGAAAAATCTCATTTAAACAGACACGCACACTATTGTATTCTGGCACAAACACATCAGCGTAATGGTAGACACTATGCTCACTTCATATCACACACAAACACTCCTTGACTTTAGTCTTCACGGACATTTGGTGTGACTAGGCTCCCTCAGGCTGGCCCTAAGGCCTCTGGCTGTCATGTCCTCCCTCCGTCTTCTCTTCCTCCCTTAGCCTTACTGTCCCATTTCCTTGTCTCCAGTTTCACCCAGTAATGAGACCGTCTTTCCCTTTTGAACTAGTTTAATTAAAAGCTGCAGCTGTGTCTGTACACATCAGATAGTGAAAGACGGCATGTGATATATTAGACAAGATGTGTAGCCAGTCTTGTTGACACTGTATATGAATTGTATGATTGTCAGATATAAAGGGAATACTATACAATGATCCAGATGTAATACTATATTGTTCCTTCTTAACTGATATAAGACTGAGCATTCAGTAATAAACTTCTAACTTCCTCTCATGGAGCTAACATTTGCTGTTTTGTTTTGTCGGTCTTTGTGATGAACAGCAGTTGTTCACCATCACCAACAAGACTGCAACATTTTCCTTTCTGCTTGTGGTTCATTTGTCATTAATGTAATGTTTTTCCAAGGGTTTTGGGGCACTTACAGTTCCTTCCATTCATTTGTAATGAAAAACTGTCTATTATTTAACACCTTTTGCTGTGTAACGGGTTCTGAGTTAATTGAATATGACTGCGACAGAGCATTGCCTTCACACCCTCATAAATTCAGAGACTATTTGCAGCAAGTAGAGATACTGAATTGTCAAGAGAAACTGTGTCAAGCTACAGCATCCTACTCCCTTAAGCACTGTACCACTAAACAAGAAACTGCTGTGCTTGATTTTAATATCATCCATCCATCCATCTGTCAATCTTTTAAACCACTTATCCAACCCGGGTTGTGGTGTGCCTGGAACCAATGCCTGGAAATGTTGCGATTCCATCATAGGGCTAACAGTTTTCAGTTTACTAATACACTAATATGCAATTTTTATTGTAGATTAAAATATTCTGACAATTTGTGGCCACACTTTTACAGACATTGGGGTCAGTCTGGGTTTCTGACATCCCCCAAACCCCAAACAGCACAAATTTGTCGAAATAAAAAAGTTTATTAGGAATTTCCTCTGGAAACCAGTATATACAACTAAATAAAACCCAGAACTTTCTCTTCCCTCTATAATCCTATACACTGATCAGCCATGAAATATGAAAACCTCCTGCCCATTATATTGTAGATCTGTAGGTGTCCTGTGGTGTCTTGTGGATCCAGTGGTTTGCAGGGTGGGCGTCTGTGGATGGGATTTGTTGCTGGCATTCCAGGAACTAAAAAAAATAAAAATAAAGTTATGTTTCTCAAGCCTTTTCTGACCAATTTTTGCACTGTGGAAGGGTGCACTGACCTGCTGAGGGGAGACTGCTGCTGTTGGGGGGTGTTGTTGTCTCCCCAAGCTGGTGCTCAGTCTGCAAAAATGTTTATTTGGGTGGTACATGTCAAAGTAATGATCTGTAATGATCATGGCAATGATCTGGTAAGATAAGACAACAGAGGAGCAGCTGATGTTCAAACTGTACACAGTTGAACATCAGCTGAACAACAGGTCTCACTCATGAGACCCTAAGTGAAAGAAGAGTTAACCAATGAATTTACTGTATTTGCTATAACACTATTTGCCTCTGAAAAATAGAGAAGTCAGAGTATAAGGTACCATAAATTTGAAATACCCAAAAATGATATTGTCTCAGTAAGTGAATCTAAATAGGAAAAGAATGAACTAATTAGAGTAAGTCATTTCCTTAATCTTGATTAAAGCACCATCAGCGCTGTTCTGCAGTGGAGGTTGACCTCTGACCTTAGGAAACAGACATAATTTGCCCAAGGACATCAATAACAATATTAACTTCATAATGACATGATCAGAGCAGACAGGAGCAAGAATCTTTCCTAAAGTCACTGACTGCTTGAATGAAAAGTAAAATCACATCTCATGTGGGGGGAGGTGGCCTGTCTTGCTTTAGAAATAGCTCAAGATTAATGCGAATAACCTTGTGGTCTTGAAATAACAAAAATGTCAGTCATTATTCTGCCTGAATCTGCCTGCTTCACTCAATATAATGCACACATGTTATTGCTCTGGTGTATTATTAAGAGAGAGCAGCCTGAAGCCTTCTCTCTTAAAAGTAGTCATTTTATGTCTGATGGAGCACATGGCAACAGAGAACTGTTACAGGGAATCTGTGCTGTGTGTGTTGTACTATGCTGTTGTAATTTTTCTGCTGTGTTGTGTGTAACCCTCTCGGTGAGGAGACCATACTGGCTGTTGTGTAGCGCCTCGGTCCATCCACTGTTTGAAACCGGAGATATTAGCTGTGCACTTTTATCTCATTGGCTGACTTCTGGAAGCCTGCAGAGGGGCTGCACCCCCAGTGCTTGTGAGAGCCACCTCATCCTCTTCTTGGTGAGATTGCGAGAGCAAACTTTAAACCTGTAAAGCAAGATTATTTTTGCATTCTTGACTGGTAATAGGAACTTGTCACATCTGTTGGAACCCCATCTGGAATATAAAAGTGGACATCATGAGCATCCCCGGCAACAAAGTACAACAGGTCATCTCTGTTCAGTGAGGACGCACATTTGCACACATATAGTTACACAATGGAGAAGGTACCCTTTTTGTGATGTGAATATAATCACAAAAATAACATGCACCATAAGCAAAGAAAGAGAGTGACACGACTGACTGCTGTATTATCCAACTAATATCTCATAGACCAGTAGCATGCTTGATCCTTGCATTCTTTTCTCTCCCTCTTCCTCCCTCCTTCTTTCTTTTGTTTCTACAGTCCTCCCTTGCTGCTGCTGCTGCTGCTGCTGCTAGGCATAGCAGGGAAGGTTAGCTTGAAAATATAATCCATCACTGATTACCTGCTGCAAATCCTCAGTAATCAGAGCCTCAGAGGAGGCAGTTGGTTTGGGGGATTATTCACAGTTTTTCCAGAGTCAGTAATGTGTTCTGACAATCACCTGCATAATTTCAAAACTGCCCATAACCTCATAAACAAATCATGTCATCTGTGAAATCTATTCCAACTACATCTCTTTTCTTTCTTAATCTCTATAATCATCTTCATCTTTCCTAAGTTTACTTCATCTCATCTCCTTTTCCTGCCTCATCCTGCAGATCATTCTCTCATGCTGTTTCCACTATTCAAAAGTCTTCCTCTTATATTGCCATTTTCCTCCCACCCACTCTCTTCATTTTCACCCTATTTCTAACATGATCAAACTTAATTATACATATTAGTTACTTACACATGCTTTACCTACATATAGCAGTGTATAGAGCAGATAAGGCCACATCCATCGGTTATCTTTTATGCTAAATGATTTTCAGTGTGATGTTTTTAATTTAAAACAGAGTTTAGTATTCAAACAGCCACACAGTTGTATTTTTTTTTAAGTGCATTCTCATCAACAAAAATTCTTCTACTTGAATATTTTTTGTGACACTGATAAAATTACCTGTACAACATCAATTCATGTACCGGAAAAATACCTTGATGAAAACCCATGTAAGCTGCTCATTTTTATTTCATGTCTGCAAATGACTGAAACAAAACTTGATGCTTTCCTTTTTTTTGGGGGTGAAACAACATTTTGTTTGGTGAATACTAATAAGAAGTTGTTTGTTGTAACTGCAGAGTCAATTAACCAACTAAGAAGTGTCAAAATCTGTTTATGTGTGGAGGCAAACATTTGGACCCAAGAGAGGAGAGGCGATTGCTGTAGCGTGTCACTCCTTGTCTTCCTCCTCATCCCACAGGATAAATCTGTGTCAGCACCAACTTCATCACTTCTTTCTCATGCTTCAATTTGTCCACGGCTTTCTCTCTGGCTCAAATTCTGGTCACATTCACCCTCTTCCTCTTCTCTCGGCCTTTCTTTGTGTCCCCCTCACCCACTTTGTAGCCCTCATTCCTTTTTTTCCCCCGCTCCCTGTCTTTTTTTGTCTTTTGTCTATATCTTCCTCCTTCTTGTTCCTCCTCTTCTCCTGTATCTCTCCCTCAAGACTGTTGTGTTTACTCTTTGTCTCGTTCTTCTCCAGTGGAGGATGGAGACATGTCTCACCATCGTGGTTACTGGCGGCATGCTGTGGGAATAACAGCTGCCACTTCGTTGTTGAGAAACTGACAGAGAAGAACGAGAAGAAGGGAGAGAATCCAGCAAAGTAAAATCATAACTAGTTTCAAACATCTACGTCAAAGTTTGGGTGTTTTTGTCTTTAATTAGGTCAGTCTTAAAGAGTGAATGAAAACACAGCAGACATAAACACCTGAACTATAATGCAGAGAGAGTGAAAGCTCTCTCTCCTCACTATTCCCAAAGTGCCCTAAAGCAAATCAGGAAACCATGGTAGAGCTGTTTATTGGCCAACAGAGTAACACAGTGCTTGTGCTGGTCAGGTCCCAGGTGTGTGTGTGTGTGTGTGTGTGTTTGCATGCGTGAGTGTGGAAACTTTCAGCAACCATCCCCTCTAGCTTTGCTATAAATATGATGGTGTTTCTCGGGTTGCCGGGTTAGATAGCAGCTGAAAAGCTGTGCTGAATGTTGATGAGATAATTAAGTGTCAGGCAGTTGTGTCAGTTCACTGAAATGAATGTGAGAAAAGTAATGCACGAACAAGAAGAGCTTGCAGCTTAACCTCATCCTACCTATCTAGCATTTCACACAGGCTGACCCTCAAATTTACACTATGTTCAGATTCAGTTTTAACACAAATTAATCAAATCTTATAATTTTATTGTGATATGATGGTATTTAATGTACAACATTTTAGCATAAATATTGTACATATTTATATATTATTTTAATTTTTGTTTATCATAATATACTAACCCCCCTACCCCCACCACACACACACTTCCAAACATGCAAGCACAGATATAGCTTCAGTGAGTTATATGCACACCCAATACATGCATTACACGTGCAACCACAATGGTATGTTTTAATGATTAATAATATGTTTTAGTCTCTGCTTGCCTTTCTGTAAAAGTAAAAAAAAAATCTTCTTGGTGTAATCATTTGTAAGTTTACACAGGCCCTGGCTGAAGTGCCTCTTCCTAACTTGGTAGCTGTTAGGAAGAGGAGTCTCTGTTCTTCTGTTCTTAATATTGTGGTAGTATGGTGGGGCCTGTGTGAGATAATAGATTAAGCATGCATTTCGGTGAGTAGTTATACCAAAAGGCCTTGTCATTGTTATTTTGAATGAAAAATTACAATTTGCTGTTCTAATTAAACTGGCACCAGCAGGAGCATGAAGATGGGACCCAGATTTTCTATGCTAGCTGCCTTTTTCAAAATGAGCAGAGAAATGAAGCATCACAGGTGCAGAATTTTGTCTTTTTGATTAAATCCCTCCATTCAAATTCAGATTGGGCAGTGGAAGTAGACAGTATTATTTATGAGCTACACACTCGATCAATACCCACTTCAAAGCTATGTCCACTTCTGAGAGTGGTTTGTTTTGACAGGGCTTATTTTAACAAAAATGCAGTGCAATGTGACAGCTACACATGTTGGATTTTCAGTAATGGCAGTTTTTGCCCTCCCCCTACACAAATAACCCAACCCAACAATTTTATTTACATTTGTTCACAGTTTTTCTCATTGACTTTGGCACAGCTTGTCAGACCAGAATGTCTGACTCAAAAATATCTATTCAACCTCCACATTGCTTGTGTCTATCTTAAAAATACTGTAATACTCTAATTCTCATCCTTTTTTAAACAAATTTAAAATGCTTTCCAAATTCATGCAAATAATTGGGTTCAGTTCTGTGCTGTTTCCCATATTATTAGTTGCTTATGTCACGATGATCAAATTGCAACATACTGGATCTCTGTTGAATACCATTACCCCCTAAATCATCTAGGAACTGCAGTAGTTGACTCATAGGTCTTTACATTCAAAATGTTTGAACCAGTTGCCAAACTCGCTGTCAAACTGGCGAAAGTCTGTTGCTAAAGACTGGTGATCTGTCCAGGGTGTACCCTGCCTCTCGACCTATGACAGCTGGGACAGGCTCCAGCACCCCCACAACCCTAAATTGGATAAGTGGAAGAAAATGGATGGATGAATAGATGAATAGATGGAAAAAAGTTTACCCTTTTGAAATAAATTATGAAAAAAACTTTTTTTCTTCCAATTTTCTAATCTTTTGAGATATGCTAATATATTTTATACCTAAACACACAACACTCAAATTGTATGTATACTGTACATATATACAGAGTATACACAATGTATGTTTTTCATTTTGTAATGCATGTTTTTTTTGTTTGTTTTTTGTCATTGTGGCATGCAGAGCTGGAAAACAGCCCTGTGTTTTTCTTCTCTGTATTACAACTGTGAGCAAATTACAACACAAACAGTAAAAGTGTTGCTGTGACTCCTGTCCAGTCTCTTGCAGTCTCCCACTTAAACAGCAATGTGTAGCACTATTGAATCTAATACATGCCAGGCAGAAAAAGTGCAGCTCCTGCCCATTTACAATGGCTTACATCAGAAATACAGAGCAGGTTACCTGTCTTGTTTGGAAACAGTGACATAAGGAGTGGTTATCCTGATGGCACTGACATGTTCACAGGTTTGCAGGTAATCCACTGTCAGAGAAGGGGGCACAGGGAGTGACCAATGAGACAACAGCAGCACAGCAGACAATCCCTGAGCCATAGTCCTGCTGAGAAGACTGATAAGAACCATGCTGATTATAGAACCCTCAGCTGGTCTTGAGCATAAAAGTCTCAAGCTGAAAATGGCTTTCAGCCCAGCCCTACATTCCCCTTTTAGTAGTCTGAGATAGTTTCAGAAAATGTATCTTAGCAATAAGCAAAATGGCGCTTCTTTTGGATCTGAATGACCAGAAGCAGGTCAGCTGGCTATATGTTGACTCTAAGTGTTTTTTTAATAATGCTTGCAATTACACAATTATAGCTAATTTACTAACAGGTTATTAATTTTACCCCAAATATGATTACTGTGGTCAATTTGCTACTTGCTAAGCATCTTAATAATAAGCATCTCAATGCTGAACAGTATCCCTGTCTGTAACTGAGTTAAGACTTCCACTCCATTATTAGAAACGATACAGACATTTCTGAGCATTTGCCAGTCATGTTTTATTTCATCTTTGAAAAAAAAAAGAGAAAAGAAAAGTTTGGTCTATTTATAATTTTTCATATGTCATTTTCAGCTTTTAAAAATACTCTTTACTACAACATTTCCAACATCAAACGCTGTATTGTGAATGACTTTAATTCATGCAATGACACACTCTTGCACGGTATGGCATGAACAAATCACACATTTGCACACACCCACACAAACGCATTCACACACACACACACACACACACACACAGATAATAAAAAGAATAAGAGCACACTCTTATGTTGTTCTTCTACTCTGTGAGGGATTTTTTTGTGTCTTTTACAAAAATCACCAAAACAACACAAAACAATGAAAACAAATGCAACAAAAAGTACATTATATAATAATAAAATGAATGGAAAAAAATACCAGATATTTATATCAAAAGCACTTTGTGAGCTCATAAATAGGGTGGCATGAGTATAAAGTGAAAAAATATGTAAATATTTATAAGGTAGAGAGCAACAGAGTGG
>VUQI01021527.1:11387-26771 GCA_015106735.1 Paratilapia polleni
AACTGAGCATGTCTGTGAGTTTTGCAAACAAACAACATAACAAAAATAATTAAACACAGGAAAGGGAGCCTTTTTTATTGAACAAAAAAAAAAAAAACACAAAAAAAAAAAAAAAAAAAAAAAAAAAAAAAAAAAACAGCCAACAGTGAATGGGATTTCGTGCTTATGGACACTAAAAAGTGTTCACTGCCATACACACCCACAAACATGCCACACACACACACACACATTCACACATACACAGACTTTGACTCTCTGGTATAATCTTCTCTGAGAGCTTTTGACTTTTGTATAACCTTCTGTCTCTCTGCTGTTATGCCCCTCTTTCTCTTGTGGACCACCTGTGGAAATATCATGACTCTGCTCACAGAAACAAGTTAACCCCAGGGAGATGTGAGGAGAGGAAATGATGAAGAAGGCTGCAGAGGAGGAGGAGGAAGGGTTTTGCAGGGTTCCAGCAACTGTTAACCAGCCTTCTTACCTCACCTAACATGGCTTGTACACTGAAAATTGTCTCCCTCGGCAGCACAGAAACTTAGTTCACCAGCTAGAGCTCATCTAACAATCATAGATAGTGTTAAACTAAACCAGCAAACACATACACACACACACACACACACACACACACTTGCGCACAGCACTGCCTTCAGCATGCTCTTGGACCGGACCTCCAGCTCTCCTCGTAGTGGCATCACCCTCATGTCCTGACAGTGTGTGAGACTGGCAGACCTGTTAACTACGAGTGTGAGAGCCCGAGAGTGCAGGGAACATGTTAGACACACACACACACACACACACACACACACTCTGCCTCTCTATGCCTTGTTTTTATAGCATGTACAAAAGTGCAAACTGAACTCTAACAAACATACATACAGATTATATCTTTATATATTCTAAATGAAATTATTAAAGAAAAGTAAACTTTTAAAAGAAGCATTTTAATGACGTGATTGATTCAGGATTTTTTTTTTTTTTGTAAGTGGATTATTTTGAGTGTCATGCCCCTCGCTCCGTGACATGGTATACAGTGGAGGGAGGGCGGAATGAAGAGGGGTTGTGGGGGTCGGGGGTTTTTCCTTGTACATTTGTTTCATAGATAAACGAGCCAGAGAAAAAAACATCACAGGCCAGTCTATCACAAGAACAAGACCAGCAAGAAAAAAAAACAAACAAAAAAAAACCGTCAGGACACGAGCAGACTGCTAATGAGTCAGATGTGTGGTTCACTCTGCTGTTCACTTCGTTTCTAGTAGCTTGCCCTTTCTGCTCGCAGCGCTCTGCTCTTTCCTGTCTACAGTCTAACTCGCCTCAACAGGGTTCTCCCTGGTTTCAGCTCCCCTGGCCCTGGGCCACCTCTGCAGGCCGCCTGTGTGTGTGTGAGTGGGTTATTTGTGGAGTAGTAATCCTGTCTCTTCTCTTAGATCAGTTGGCATAATGCTCCAAAGTTTGCAGCAGCTCGGGGATGGGACACGGGACAGTTAAGGCGTTAATCATTACTGTAAGATAGCCTGGAAAAGTCCGACGCCCTCTCCTCAAACTATGCATATTCTCTCTCTCACACGCATACACACACACATGCACACACACACATGAAACAAATATGTTTGTGACATGTTTCAGCATCCTGTTGGAAGGTCAGCCGGGGCGTCCGATTGGCCGGGGTTCTGTCTCCCGCCTGGCCAGCAACAAGACGGATCTATAGCAGCGAGCTGTGAGATAGATGGCCCACAGGCGGTCTGTGTAGCCGAGCTGATCGAATTTCCTCTTCAGACCCCTGTGGTCTGGACGGGAGCGCGTCACGACATGCACACATTCGCTCACTCAAACCCACCGGGTCCTGTGTCTGTATCTGAACTGACAGCTGCCTTACTTCTACTACTTTTCATATCTCAGCAACAGAAAGACATCAGTCATTTTTTCTCTGCGCTCTCTCTCTCTCGCTCTCTCTTACTGTTTATTTTTTCCTCGCTCTGCTTCAGGCATCGTCAGACTTCCTGCTAACTGCAGCATGATCTGACTGTCATGATATAGCGGGGTAAAGAGATTGATCAGAGTCTGGGTGAAAGGCAAGCTCTCCCTCATCCTGTTTCAGGTCGGTAGACAAACAGCACAAAGATTACATTTCTCTATCAAAAGAAGAAAAGGTTTCTTGGTTTATTTTTCTGATGTCAATATTGCTCTTGATTATTGTTGTTATTGTTCTCATTGGGTTATTTACCTCTCCAGCTGGCATTATTATTATTATTATAATTATTATTCCATGGCTCTGTTAGCTGTTGCTTTTTATGTTGTGTACATCACTTTGGAAGATGTTGATCACCCCCAAACTCCATTCCCTGTTTCAAACCTTCTAGCCCCCCAACCAGAAACCCTTTTTCCTGTCTTTAGTTTTTACAGATGTAATATAACTAAAATGTGTAATATGGATTTTGATGCTGACGGAGAAATAACATCGGGGATTGAGAGGGGAGGGCAGCGGAGGATTATTTAGGGGCACAGGGGGAGTAATTTTATCTTTCTTTGTCTTGTAATTTTAATTTTATAATGTTACTTTTTTCTCTCTCTTGCTTGTATATTTTTTGTTTTTGTTTTGTTTTTTGTTTTTTTGAGGGGGGGACGTTGTATCATTTTAAAAGACGTGTATTGTTTTACCGTGTAAAGGTCTATCTTTCAGTCTTTCACCTCTTCTCCCCCGAGCAGTTACGTAACACTCAGATGGAGAGATGAGAGTTAATACCATGATGTAACATTGAATTTCTCCACTTCTTTTGTGTTTTGTTTTGTTTTTTTTTTCCAAACTTGTAATTAAGCTGTAATCAGGGTTAATTAAAACTGGTTAAAACCCAATATGAAACTCAGTGTTTGTTTATGTCTCTTCTTCTTTCATAAATCCATATTTATTAACAACACATAATCCAACAGTGGAGTTTCATTACCTGATTATTTGTAAACAAAAAGATTAACCTGTGGCTTCTTTGCCTCATCGATAGCGAGCCGGCAGTTATAAAGGAGGGATTTTGGTATTTCAGGATTACAGTTAATTACAATAAATACAAAATGATGGTAAGAACAGTGAAGACACTTATTTTACAAATGGCACACTATTCTTTTAAATGTGAGATTATTTGGAAAGGTCTATTTATTTTTCCCAAATTCAGATTTTATTTGTTCGTTGAGTGAATGACTGCAGTTCGCAAATATAAATGTGTTTCATATACAATATACAGTTAGGTCCATATGTATAAAAATGTCTAATTCCTAAACAGTCAATCCAATACTTTTGTTAAACCCCTTGAATTAAAGCTGAAAGTCTGCACTTCGGCCACATCTTGATTGTTTGACTTAAAAATCACTGTGGTGGTGTAGAGAGGCAAAATTGCAGTGACTGTTCAAATGTCTAAATGCTAATGGACCTAACTGTACATTCACACAAAGTTCATTCATGAGGTCAAATAAAGGAAACGTCTCCTTTTAAATCGATAAATCTTCTTCATTGAATTTAACAGTTATAGAGGAAAAGTCCATCCTTATCCTGAGCTGGTGTCTGTTCTGTAATACACACACACACTCACACACAGCCGCTGTGCTGCAGAAGCTTCTCAGGTTAAACATTTAGCCGTCATTATGGAAGCACTTTGTCTGCATGCTGCTGCCCATTCACCCACATAATGCTCTCATAAGGCTCACCCATGTACCTTTTAGCGTGACGTCAGTAGCTGCCTTGTCTTAAGCACACTTATGGGCACATGTATGTGGGGAGGAGGAAGAGGGGGAGGATAAGCTGTGGGAGTGATGGCGAGGAGTTGCTGCCCTTGAATGGCCTTAGATTTTTAATGGGGTGGGATATTTAAAGTAAAAAGAACATATGCAATAGGAGGAATCAGCACTATAGACGATGCCCAAATTTATTTAAAAAGAGACATAAATACAAGAAAACAATATATAACAGTCATAAATTAACCGTAGAAAACAGTTTTGTTGCATGTTGTGTGTTTTGGCTCAGTTGAAAATCCCAAAGATCACTCCTGAAGTGCACATGTAAATCTCTGTGAAGATATTGTTGATGGCTGCTGCAGATTATTTTGGATCACTGTGATTTACTTCTATCTTTGACATTACATTTCCACAATAAGTGGCCTTGTATTTCTGAAAACCCAAACAACTCAGTTTAAACTTTAAATCTTTGTAATTCTTTGTTTCGACAGAATAAACTCTACAAGTGAATTAGTAAGAAGTGTCTTTATCCCCAGTAATCTCTGTAAATCTGGATCAACACCTTTCTGATGATGTTTTATACCCTCAACAAGGTGATGTTTGTTTGAAGGAGTCCAAGTTTCTTGCATTCTGCAGCAAAGAAACTGAATCAACAGCTTTTATTAGACCTAAAGGAAGTTAATGCCTTAATATTAATATTGTAATATTATATATATTGTGTTTTGGTCCCAGGTTTTTGTGATTTTGGATTCTTGTGTTTTTACTGAATTTTGGTTCCTGGTTTGATTTTATTATTTCTTGTGTCTCCAGTGACCTCAGTGTTTGTCCTCCTGTGTTTCCCTGTCATCTTGTCTAGTGTTAGTTAGTCTTTGTGTCTCAGTGTTAACTTTTTTGTCTCCCGTTCATTTCCTTTTTTACTTCAGAAGTCTCTAACTTCAGATATCTTTCTGCACTGAACAAAGGAGATTTTTATCCACCCGCACACACACTTGTTGCTATTAACTAACTTAAGAGTTTCCAAAAGTACAAAGGGAGGCAGATCCTTCATCTGTCAGGCCCATCTTCAGTGGAACCAGCTCCCAGTTTGGGTTCAGGAGACAGTCTCTCTACTTTTAAGATTAGGCTTCAAACTTTCCTTTTTGATACAGTTAGGGCTGTATCAGGCGACCCTGAACCATCTTTTAGTTATGCTGCTAAAGGCTGCTCCAGGACTTCCCATTATACACTGAGCACTTCTTCTGTCACAAGGGATAATCTAATTGCTGGGGTTTTCTCTCTAACATTGTAGGGTCTTTACGTGGCAATATAAATTTCCTTTGAGGCGACTGTTGTTGTGAATTGGCACTATATAGACCTAAATAAAACTGAACTGAACTGAATTCCACCTGCAGTAAAAGGAGAGAACAGTGTCGTACAGTATTAAGGTAAATTCAAGAACATTTTAAGTTTTCCTTTAACCTCTTAACATTTGTAAGCTTTTTTTTTTTTTCTTCAAATATATAGGACTAAAAGCTTGAAGGCCTTTTGTTCCTTTGACTCTTATGGTGAAGATGCTGCATGTGGTGAAACATGAGCCCTGATAGTGGACAGAAAATGTGAGAAGCATGTTCTGCTGTGCAGGCCCTCTCACTACAGCTGCTGCTGTTCTTGTAGTATTGGTATCTTAAAATTGTTTGCAACTGTTGAATCATGTGACTGTAATGAAGTTAAATAAGGAAGATCTGTTCTCTCGTGTTCCTCTTCATGCCTCTATGTCCTATTCTTGCTGCTCTATTTTCTTCACCACTTCTGTTTTGACATGCCATCAGTGTCACCTCATTCACAGTATTTTTTTGTCCAATAATCAACCTGCCCACATTCTCCCTGTTCTTTAAATTCATTGAGTTCTGTCACAAAATTTACTCTATATAATGTACATTCACTGGGCACTTTATTAGGTACACCTCACTAGTACTGGGTTGGACCCCTTTTCCTTCAGAATTATCTTAATGCTTCGCGGCACAGATTCAACAAGGTGCTGGAACGATGCTCAGTTGGTACAAAGGGGCCAAAGTATACCAAGAAAATATTCCCCACACCATTACATCACCAGCAGCAGCCTGAACCTTTGATACTAGTCAGGATGGATCCATGCTTTTGTGTTGTTCACACCCAAGTCGAGACTCATCCGACCAGTTGTTTTTCCAATCTTCTATTGTCCAATTTTGGTGAGCCTGTGTGAACTGTAGCCTCAGTTTCCTGTTCTTAGCAGACAGGAGTGGTCTTCTGCTGCTGTAGCCCATCTGCTTCAAGGTTCAACATGCTGTGCATTCAGAGATGCTCTTCTGCCTTTGTTGTAACTAGTGGTTATTTGACTTACTGTTGCCTTCCTATCAGCTTGAAGCAGTGTCCATTCTCCTCTGACCTCTGACATCAACAAGGCGTTTTCACCCAGAAAACTGCTGCTCACTGGATATTTCTCTTTTTCAGACCATTCTCTGTAAATACTCAGACCAGCCCATCTGACGCCAACAACCATGCCAAGTTCACAGTCACTTAAATCACCCATCTTCCCCATTCCGTTTGACCATGTCTACATGCCTAAATGCATTGGGTTGCTACCACGTGATTGGCTGATTAGATATTTGCGTTGCAACGAGCAGTTGAACAGGTGTACCTAATAAAGTGTCTGTTAGTGTATAACTAGAGCTGATGCCCATATTTGTGAGTGTTAAATAATGGGACTGCAAAAAGAAAAAATGTTCTGCTAACTTTCTCTAATCTTTAGTTCCAGTGAAATGTTTCACTGCTTCTGGCCTCTAAGTTATTACGGCAGCACAGGGTTGGAGGGGGGGAAATCACTTCAAGCTGAGCTGTGAATAAGATGCATTCAACCCGAGAGGGCGGGTCACAAAAACACTGCTTCATTTCAGGGTCACGCACCAACTAAAAACAACTGCTGCTTTAAAGGACTGACTGCCACAGGAGCATCTGAGCCGCAAATACAGTATGTCAGTGTGTGACATATGGGTTATGTAACCTTGGTGAGGGTCGCGGCAGGTGTGAGAGTGTAATCCCGGCCTCCATTGTTGACACACCAGCCATCCAGGTGCTCCATGCACAACAGATGAGAGAGAGAGAGAGAGAGAGACGCCACAGGAACCAATGTGCTCCCTCACCTGTGCCACATCCCTCTGTCTTCGCTTCCTCTGAGCGCCTGCTTTCGCAGAAACCTGCGCAGAGCCAGCTCCGTGCTCCACATATAACCACAGCTTCTGCATTATGCACACGCTGCACAACAAGAAGCCTTTGTGAATGCACACAGATGACTGTCGCATCCTCTGAGAGAATTACGGTACGGTAACTAAACATACGAAGGCCTGTTAGTAAGTTCACCACATCCTCCACCATACAGAGAAAAGCTGCACCGCACAGGAGTGAGGCACTTTCACAGAGACGATACACAGACATGTGTGAGCGCACATTGATGTGGTTTGTTTGAAGCTCTGGTGCTTGTATTTCCTTTTTCAGCTTCCTTTCCCGCCAGTTCTTCTGTTTAACCTATTTGACCTCGAAAGAAAAACCCATTGTAAATTTTCTCCTTGTGAAAAGAAAGAATGGACTTCATAAAACAAACTTTAATCTACGTTTTTATTCACCTCCGATACAGAACTGGTCTACTTTGCTCTCTGTGTTTGGTCATTTCAGATTGAACGTCTCCCCCTGTTGTTGGAATACTAAAATGCACATTTTAAACCGCTGCATTTCTTACTGTTATCTTTTATTAATCTAATTATCATGTGATAAATCAGTGGATCTGACTAAATAATGGACTACATTTTCTCATTTTTGATTATTTTAAAAGTTAACTCTTGTTTTTTTGCCACTGCATAATAAAACAGAACAATCTGAGACTGCATACCTCTGCTGAGGCTGAAAGTTTCTTCCACGCCCTGCATGTAATGAGTCCCGGGATCCAGATTGTCCTGATTAGTTTGTGATCTTTTCTGGAGAATATCAAATAGGGTGACCACATCCAAACAAAATAAGTGTGAGGCAAATAGTAGTGGGACAATGTGGGACATTCTACTAATGCTTAGAAGTAGTTTGAAATTTTAATATGCTGGTTAAAGGTTTAGAGTGGGTCATGTGAAGGATAAATGCAAAGTATTTCATTTTAATGCAATTTTCCCAGGTTCCTAAAAGCACAGAGTCCTGTGAAAAACTAAGTACACTTCATGACTATCAGTGTGTCACATCCTTGTGGAGGAATTTTGGCCCCAAATTTTCTTCAGTTCATTGAGATTTGCAGGCATTTGTTTATGCACAGCTCTATTACAGTCCTGCCACAGCATTTTAATCAGGTCAAGGTCTGGACTTTAACTCGGCCATTGCAACACCTTGATGCTTTTCTTTTTCAGCCATTCTGTTGTAGATTTGCTGCTGTGCTTGGGATCATTGTATTGTTGCATGACCCAGTTTGGGTCAAGCTGTTGGACAGATGGCCTCACATTTGACTCTAGAATACTTTGGGATACAGAGGAGTTCATGGTCGACTCAATGACTGCAAGGTGCCCAGGTCCTGTGGCTGCAAAACAGGCCAAAATCATCACCCCTCCACCACCGTGCTGATAGTTGATATGAGGTGTTTGTGCTCATATGCTGGTTTGGTTTTCTGCAAATGTGTTGCTGCGCATTATGGCCAAATATCTACACACTGATCTCATCTGTCCAAAGGACGTTGTTCCAGAAGTCTTCTGGTTTTCAGATGCAACCTTGCAAACCTAAGCTGTGCTGCCATGTTCTCTTCTTAGAGGGAAGACGCTTTCTCCTGCCAGCCCTTCCAAACAAAACTTGTTCAATCTTTTTCTAATTGTACTGTCATGAACTTTAACATTTAACATGCTAACTGAGGTCTGTAGAGTCTGAGATGTAGCTCTCGGGTTTTTTGCAGTTTCTCTGAGCATTGCACGGCCTGACCTTGGGGTAATTTGCTGGGCCGTCCATTCCTGGGAAGATTGTGGCATTGTGTTAACACACAGCTGAATGCTCCAGAGCAGCAAACTGCCGAAACTTCTGCTTTGAAAAAGGTGCTCACACTTGCTGATGGTCAGATTAGCAACACCTGGCTGGTAATGGAAAGCAGTAAAGGTGTATTTACCTTCTTTTTCACATGACTGTAAATAGAAGCTAAAGTTTGTTTTTTGGTCTCTGTAGACTTTTGTATTCACTCATTCTATTGTGATAACCATTAAAGCTTTTAAAAGTTTTATTTCAGCTGCTGTTCTGTCTCATCTTTGGGTTTCAGTTGGAATGCATCCATAGATTATCACATCTCTTTTTGAGACACAGATGCTTCTTTGAGACATGGGTTCATTTTTGTAAACCAGAGCCAATCAAAATGCGGGGCATGGGATGGGAGAATAAGAGATAGCAATGTTGTGCAGTCCCACATAAAATGGGAGATCTGGTCACCCTAACATCAACATAGTTTCTCCCAGTTTATTTATTGCCCTATCAAGAGGCTTCAATCATAAATCCCATCTTAAGTTTGGACAAAGTCCCCCCTCTGGTAAATTTTTTATACAAATCAATCCATAACTTTTTGAGTAATGTGCAAACAAACAGACCAAATCAAACCAATCACACAACTTCTTGGCAACACATAAACAGATTTTTTATTCACATTTTCATACACATCCAAACTGAAAAAAATGAGCAATTTATAAAAACTTCAAATCATAGTAAATGTTGTGGGTGAGGGACAAACTCTGGTTTTGAGCAACAGTTTGTAACAAGTTAGTTGCTGGTTTGATACACTGGGCAGCTCATGAGCAGAATTTCATGCAAAGGTCAAAAATGCTGAGGTTATTGTTGGTGTGCTGAATGCACATGGCTGGTCTCGTCTTCCTCGCCTTTTCTCTAATGCAGGGAGGAATCTGTGTGTCCAAGGACGCATTTTCACAAGAGTCCTGTCTTCAGCTCCGGGGTATGACGTGAACCCTGAGGAACAGCTGAGTGGTGTAAAGTTACTGTGAACAAGAATGCAGTGCGCACAAAGGCCTACTGTTCTCCATACTGCAGCTTCCATGGATGCTGACCTTCTGTCAGACTTTAATAACACTCTGATACGCTCTCTGTGTCTTTTGCAGCCATTTACAGGGGTCAAGGAGCAGATCACTTCAGCATACAGTGGCTGTTTGAGCTTCTGAATAAACCTTCACATAAGACAGACTGTTATACATTTCTTCTGCTGTGACATCCCTTAACTCAAACTGTTTTTTATCTCCGGGTTTAATGCCGCTGTGAACTGCCATGACCTCCCTAAATCCTTAACCTCACAGAGTCTGAGTACAGTGTTTATCAGATATTATTAGACATCATGAGCTGCCTCCTCCTGTAAGCTACAGGAACAAACCTGTCCTCTCCTGACACTTTATACACAAAAAGCACTGCCATCCCTTCAGTAACACACTCCCTCCCTAAAGGCCCAAAGTGAAGGGCGCACAAATTTGTTGTTCAAAATCTATTCAAAGGCTCGAGGCCCCTTATGTAAGAATGCTTTAGTAAAACCAGAGACATTATAAGAGAGAGAGAGACATGGCACTCAAAGAATCCTGAGCTGAAATCTATGGGAGATTTCTGCAGCAGTGAAGATGGTGCTAGAGGTAAAACTTCCAGGGGTAAATTTTATTTTGGGGCAAAGTCAGCAAACACTTCAAGTGTTTTTTGTTGAATTTAACTAGTGATTCTATACATGTAGTTTTTATGTCTACTGACCAAGTTCATTAAGATAATCTTTCGAAATTAACACAAGTGTCCAGAAGTGTTTCAAGATGGTCACTAAACCTCTCAGTTTAGTGGCAAAAAACCCCTGAAACTCACTGGAGTAAATATGTAATAAACAGTAAGATATTAATTAATTGTTAAAGTCATGCCAACATCTCTTTTAAGATAAGATTTACTCTATTTATCCTAGTAGTTAAAGCATTCCTGTGTTTCTGCAGCAGAAAAAGTAAACACAAGTGCAACGGCCATATTCTGTAAAACTTTATTTTGTTACAGGTGTTCAGTGTTTTGCTTGCTGTAACGAAGGAGTCTCCAACGGTTTGAGATTTTAAAAAAGTATATCTTAGAAAACAAAAAAAAGCTTAATAAAGTTGAGTAGTTCAAAAAAATAGAATATAGCAAAACAAAATAGCTGGATAAGGTAAAAAATAAAAAATAAAAACTCTCAAAAGAACACATCTCAATTTAAAAAAGGAACTTGGTGAATGTACATCAAAGTAAAATATAAAAATGCTACAGTCCTGGTAAAAAGAAGGTTTGTTGATCAGGAGCATTCAGGTGTGTGTTAACACAATGCCAAGGAGGAAAGACATCGGCAATGATATTAGAGAAGCAATTGTTGCTGCCCATCAATCTGGGAAGGGTTATAAGGCCATTTCTAGATAATTTGAAGTCCATCATTCTACAGTGAGAAACATTATTCACAAGTGGAAAACATTCAAGACGGCTGCCAATCTTCACAGGAGTGGACGTCCCAGCAAATTCACCCCCCCAAAAAAAAGAAACAGCTACATCTCAGACTCTACAGGCCTCAGTTAGCATGTTAAATGTTAAATTCATGACAGGACAATTAGAAAAAGACTGAACAAGTACGGCTTGTTTGGAAGGGTTGCCAGGAGAAAGCTTCTTCTCGCTAAAAAGAACATGGCAGCACAGCTTAGGTTTGCAAAGTTGCATCTGAACAAACCACAAGACTTCTGGAACAATTTCCACTGGACAGATGAGACCAAAGGGGAGATGTTTGACCATAATCCACAGCGCCATGTTTGGTGAAACTCAAACACAGCATATGAGCACAAACATCTCATACTAACTGCCAGCACAGTGGTGGAGGGGTGATGATTTTGGCTTGTTTTGCAGCCACAGCATCTGGGCACCTTGCAGTCACTGAGTCAACCATGAACTCCCCTGTATCCCAAAGTATTCTAGGGTCAAATGTGAGACCATCTGTTCGGCAGCTAAAGCTTGGCCCAAACTGGATCCAGCAACAGGACAATGATCCCAAGCACAGGAAATCTACAACAGAATGACTGAAAAAGAAAAGAATCAAGGTGTTGCAATGACCCAGTCAAAGTCCAGACCTCAACCTGATTGAAATGCTGTGACAGGAACTTAAGAGAGCTGTGCATAAACAAACTGAAGCAACATTGGAAAGAAGAGTGGGCCACAATTCCTCCACAACGATGTGAGAGACTGATAAAGTCAAACAGAAAACAGGTACTTCAAGTTATTGCTGCTAAAGGTGGTTCCACAACCTACTGAGTCATACAGTTTTTTATCCACTGCTTCTGCATTTTGGCTTAGTTTTTGTTTAATAATGGCACAGTGTAATATGTCATGTGTTGTTGTTCATCTCAGATTGTATTTATCTAATTTTAAAACCTGATTAGGACTAGATCATTTTTTATGATGTCCTGATGTTTAAAACCTTAGAAATGAAAGAGGATGTGCTTCCTTTTTACCATGACTGCATGCAAGTCGAATATAATACAATATAGTGGCCCTACAAAGTAAAATGACTCAAAAATTCAATAAAACAAAATAAAACAGAATAAAAATGTCTTATTAAGGTAGTAAAAATAAGCACAGGTAATGTCACGTGACAATAAAGTGACTCAGTATACATAGTTACCTACAGTAATGACAAACTATTAAGATTGTAATACTCAGAGTGTTTACAGAACACATTGAGAGCTGTTTCCAGTATATAATTACTGTACCTGACAGACTGAATTATAGCCAAAAATATTATGTGCAGTATGTGGATTTTTCTCATCATGTCAGTATTTACTTTACATCTGAGATATTTTCCTGTATGGGTCACTCATGCAACAAAAATGTATTTTTGAGTTGTTTTGATGTGAGTGAATCATTCACATTAATTATCTCAAATGGAAACTTGTTTTTATGATTTTATGGTAAGGTTACTGTTTACAGTGTTAGCTATCTCAGATTAGCATGTTAACATGCTAACATTTGGTAATTACCACCAAAAACAAAACAGAGAGCTCAGAGGGGGGGAGTGTGAGCAGGAGTGTGGTCAGAAACATTATAAACCACAGTGAGCAGCACCACTTCAACAAAGTAAGTAAAGGTTCACTCACTGAATAACTGAATTAAAGCTACAGGCTATGTTATGTTGCCACATCAGTATTTAAATTAGCCTGCATGTTGCCATTTGGCTGACATGCACCACCTCAGAGGTAACTGGTGACACACACTGATAAATATATTGCCTTGACTGATTTGTCTTTAGCTCTTGTTTTGCTTTTCTTTAAGGAGTTGCAGAGTTATTGAGGTGGTCCCATGATATTTTGCCATTTTGCCATGACAGTACTAGAGGTAAGTTAATTGATCATTAAGTTAATCAAAAGGTTTTAGTAGTTGTAATCTAGTAGTTGTTGAGGCATTTTACTAAAAACACAGCATGGGTGATGGTGGTAGAGGAACAATCAGGATAACACCAATCAAAGTTATAGTTAAATAAAAATAAACTAAAAACTGAAACTAGGTGTGGGGAAACTTTTTAGCTAAATAAATATAAAAACTAGACTTTAGGAAAGAGATGAAAAATAAACAAAAAAAAAAAGGTATCTAAAAAAGTAAAAATAACTAACTAACTGAATAAATAAATAAATTAATTAAGTAACAAATAAATACAGGAAATGTCTTTAGTTTTATTTGGTTAATTTGGTCAAATATGTCAAAGAAATAAGCAGGAGGAGGTTTTAGATCCTATCCCAGCTGGCAAGAGGTAGAGTAGCCAGGCTGTCATAGTCTTAATAAACCCACACAGGTAAAATGATCAGTCTGAAACTCATTTTTGCAAGTTATCATTTAATTAATGAACCTGTTGCTCCTTTTCATGACAGAATCAAAGGACACGTCATAGTGATTAAGTCTGCATGCAGCATTAGTTTCTATTGACCCAAACCTAATGTGGGAAGGAGTAAAAATACTATACAATTATATTTAGTCACAGTCTTGTATTATAAATGTTCTTATAATTGGTCTCCATTTGTATATGTACACTTTTTAATGGTGGAGCATATTTGTATGATTGATAGCGGATTATTTTGCTGACATTCTGTGAATTGACTTTGAGAGCCACTGCAGTAGATGATAAGACATTTCACCATCCATCCATTTTCTTGACCACTTATTCAACTCAGGGTCATGTTGGGTGGTGGGGCTCGAGCCTACCCCAGCTGTCATAGGGCGAGAGGTGGGGTACGCCGTGGACAGGTCTATCAGGGCTAACACATAGAGACAGACAGCCATTCACACTCACATTCACACCCACAGACAATTTAGAACCACAAATTAATCCGACAAGCATGTCTTTGGGCTGGACACCACATTTTCACTAATGCATTTCACTACATTAGTGACGTGTATGCTGATGGTGTTGCTTCATTAAAAAAAATCAGGGGATTAGCTGGATTCATCCTCTGGTGACCACGAATGCCTACAAAACTTTATGGTTGTATTTAAAGGGGACCTACTGTGTTCATTTCCAGCTCCATCTTTTCATTCTTGGACTCTGCTAGTCACTTTACATGATTCATATTTCAGAAACATCCATATTTATCTTACACTGTGATTCAGTGCAGCCCCTCGGTTCATCCTCTGTTTCAAATAAGCTGTTTAACTTCTTTCCCTTTAAGGTTTTGAGACAACTTTGTTGTGATTGGCTGACCTTTACAAACGGGAGGTCTGAACAGCAGGTCACTGGGGCAGAGTTGTGTGCCTGAGATGACCATATAAGGGAAATCCCTCTCACTGACATCATACAGAGCCAGGAGTAGAAAAAACTGTCTTAAACTGAGTGTTTAGAGCAGCCTGAAGCCTAAACTTTTGGCTCACAGAGATTACGTATACCTACGCTGACCTCATCATTTGAAACTTCCACAGGGTTTAATATGATGTCGGCCCACCCTTTGCAGCTATAACGGCTTCAACTCTTCTGGGAAGGCTTTCCACAAGGTTTAGGAGTGTGTTTATGGGAATTTTTGACCATTCTTCCAGAAGCACATTTGTGAGGTCAGACACTGAAGTTGGATAAGAAGGCCTGGCTCGCAGTCTCCACTCTAATTCATTCCAAAGGTGATGTATCGGGTTGAGGTCAGGACTCTGTGCAGGCCAGTCAAGTTCTTCCGCACCAAACTCGCTCATCCATGTCTTTATGGACCTTGCTTTGTGCACTGGTGCGCAGTCATGTTGGAACAGGAAGGGGCCATCCCCAAACTGTTCCCACAAAGTTGGGAACATGAAATTGTCCAAAATGTCTTGGTATGCTGAAGCATTAAGAGTTCCTTTCACTGGAACTAAGGGGCCGAGCCCAACTCCTGAAAAACAACCCCACACCATAATCCCCCCTCCACCAAACTTTACACTTGGCACAATGCAGTCAGACAAGTACCGTTCTCCTGGCAACCGCCAAACCCAGACTCGTCCATCGGATTGTCAGACGGAGAAGTGTGATTCGTCACTCCAGAGAACACGTCTCCACTGCTCTAGAGTCCAGTGGCAGCGTGCTTTACACCACTGCATCTGACGCTTCGCATTGCGCTTGGTGATGTAAGGCTTGGATGCAGCTGCTCGGCCATGGAAACCCAT
>VUQI01021528.1:3329-16858 GCA_015106735.1 Paratilapia polleni
TATATATACATATATATATATATATATATATACATATATATATATATATATATATACATATACATATATATATATATATATATATATATATATATATATATAAAAATATATATATACACACACATATATATATATATATATATATATATATACACACATACATACATACATACACACACACACACACACACATATATATATATATCTATACATATACATACATATATACAATACTTTATGAATGTGTGTATATAATCTCTGCACTTGGCTGTCAGTCAGTATTTCCTAATTAAAGGTCATTTCATGAGCTTTGAATAATTAAATGACTTCATGCGTGTCATTTGGTATGTACGTTTGATGCATTGAACTGACACTCAATTTAAATTATTCAAATTGGGGAAATCATAATCTCAGGGATTTACACATTTTCATGAATGAAGGAAGTTAAATTAACAGAGCTCTGTGTCATTGATGTATCTATCAGAGTGATGATTTAATATCCAAACAAAGCTCTTCATTACAGAAAGGGGGCCCGTCTTAATTGTGGATCCTTGTTTGTTTCCATAGTTCCACTATGTATTTAAGTGATTGGGATTCAGCTCCCAGGCTGAAATGAGCTTTTGTAATGAGACTAATAAAGAGTCTGCCTTATGCCTGCATCTGGAGAGATGCTTATTAAGATAGTAGCTCCTTATCACACTGGCACACAGACAAATCTCTCTGTGTGGCTGTGTACTCATGTGTGAGTGAGCATCTGACTAGTGTGTTTGTGAGCACGTGTTTTTAATGCCTTGTAAAAGGTCTAAGTATGCTCCACATAGCACCAGAATTTATTTTTCAGGGTCTCCTGTTGTCAGTGTGACTTTCAGAGATTGCTGAAAGCTGTAGCTAAGAATTAAAGAGCTGGTAACAATGAACAATTATATTACAAAGAAGGAAAAGAGGGAATGGGGGGGAGTAAAGAGGGAAGAAAAGAGAGCGAGAAAGCGAAGGTGCTCAGGGTCAAAACTAAGGCATTAATGAACAGAGAAGCAAAGACAGTGGCCTTCAGCGACGTGACTGACACACATTCACACCCACACTATTCCTAGTGTCTGTGAATGGAAGCAGGGTCTGGAGAAAACTCAAACACTAGAGGGCAGCAGAGTATCTGTGCGAGGCACGGGTAAGGACAGTATGGGGAAAAAGTCAGAGGTCAGCTGAACAGCAGTCATCTCTTATGATGTCACACATGAGAAGCAAAGACAGTACACACACACGCACACACACACACACACAAACACACACACACACGCGCGCGCACACACACACAAACAGAAAACAGCTTCAAATACCATTCACACATTTCCAGACTATCACCTTCAAATCAGATTCAGCAGATTGTGCCAGACTCCATTCACTCACACACACACACACACACACACACACACATACACAACACAGAGAGACAAACACACAAACACACACATAGACTGAACATCCACTACTATCCTTTCCCCTGCCTGTCTCCCTCTGCCTCCTGCTGCATTATGGATTAACTCTTTGTTACAGGTGTACACAACATGTTTGTGTGTTTAGTACCAACTGGGCCATCCGAGCTAGATGTATGGGAGGAGCACAAGCCACAGCCACACTCTGGTATAACTTCAATAATCCCTCAGATAACTACTGACACATTCTCCTAGTACCTATTATGTTCAGCGCATTTTCTGTTTGGTGTTTTCCCTTCAAACACATCATGTTCTGTTTATGCTTCAGCCAGTTGTTTCCTACATTTTCTACAACATAGAGAAAAAGGAGGGAGGTTCAGAAATATACCGCATGATTTGCTTTTTCTTCTTTTTAATAACATGTTGTGTGTGGGGGGGTTTTTAGCCAGGATTTTCTCAAAAGTAGATTTGGATTTCATGGTCAAATAAAAATAAGAAGCAGCAGTGACAGAGATGATAGACACAGTACAAGCAAAGGGGCAAGTATTCGTGGTTGAGAAATGACTCAAACTTCAACCTACTCTTATGACTGGTCTGACTGAAATCTATTTACATCTTCTGTGGGGGCTGAAATCTGTCTCTATTATTTTTCTCCCTGCAATATTATTGAAAGTTGGTGCAAAATGGACCCTCCAGAAAAAAAAGCTCTCACCCTACTCTACAGTAGCTGATGCAAAGGTCTGGACATAGCATCTTTTGATTTATACATGACAAGAAGAAGAAAAATGAGTTCACAAAAAGCTATGCCATCAAATGATGATAGAGTAATTGTTTTGGGAGACTACTGGGCAGCCGCCACGACTTCAGAGAGCTTCGTCTCATCTCACTCTGCCATCAGAGAGATTGAGTTCATGCTAAGGACCAATGGTGTCTGTGCACTCCACTGAGGGTTGGACCTGCATGTGGAAGGTTCAAAGTCCTCATCAGGAATTCTCCCTCACGGCTCTTCATTCACTTCAGTCAGTCATTTCCCTAGGTGAAGCCCAGCAGACACAAGGCAGAAAAAATGGCAATAAAGCTGATGTGTGAACAAACACTCCTTCTACAGGGATATCTACTAACATGACTTAATACAGAAATCTCTTATCTATCCCTGTCACTGATATAAGCATAAATAGAAAGATTTCAGCATATGACTGCAATAACGCTGCTCCTGGTCATGAAGGTCAAGGGTTAACCCAGCTGAGGGCGAAGACGACTGCTTCATCAGCACCACAGGGATGAAGAGAGGGAGAGAAAGGGGAGAGCAAGAAAGTCACAGAAAGTAGGTCAGTCAGAAAACATGATTAGCCACTAAACAAACGACACCAGCAGCAAACTCATGCCATGTCCGACAGAAGTGGCGTCCTGTATCCTTTCCTCCCGCTGGATTTAGAAATAACTGCAAAAGCTTAATGAACCCATACTGCAGAGACAGACTGGTAAGCATGGACTTTCTGGCTCACCAATACACACAAACCTACACAGACACCTTCTTCCCCTCACTGCCTTATATGGTGCTGGAGCGAACCCTCTCGCCGTTGCAGCCCTCTGCGTTGCGTGGGGTTGCTAAGCGCAGCCAATATTTCACAAACACAGCAAAACAGCCACCCTGATATCCTGCTACGCTGCCATCCTGGACAGCAGAGACACAGCCTGCTCCGTGTCCTTCCAGGAACTCACTGAATTTGGCTCTGTGTTTCCGTTATGCTACACTGAGCCACAGAAAGTGTGGTGATACTGAGTGTGTTGATTTATAAAGATCAATTAACTGACAACTGAAGAACCAAATCTTTCCATTATATTTCTTTTATAAATGTATTATTGTCCTCCACAGAGAAAAAAGGCCCTCAAACTGCATTTAAACTATAATGGCGCAAAAAAATGAAGCAATTACTTGGGATTTTTTAGAGTTTTAAATTACAGGATACAAATATGAATTAATAATTAAAATATTCTAATTCATATGCACAAATAATCAAACACTCTCCTCACAGCTTGTTTCCTGTAAAAAGTCTATATAATGTATCTTCGTACCAGTGGTAAAGTGGTATCATAAAGCACCGATCTAACCCAAAGACAACAAAAATATGACAGGACTTCTAGTACAGTGGAATAACACTTAGCAGCTGGGGGTGGAGGTGACTGTTTTACATCCTGACCTGAGTGTTTCTGCCGACCTCTGACTCTGCTGCGTTGCTTCTTGGGGGTCTTGAGCCCACCTGCTGCTCCAGTGAGGGGATGTGGGTCTTAAGAGGTGCTGGCGGTAGAGCTAGAGCTGATGGCCTGCTGGGGGTCTGGGGGATGGGCAGGGCACTGTGCACTGGTTTAGGTTTGGGGAGTCCTGACTTCATCTTTGAGGCCACTAGGATGGCTGGCATCTTTTCCCTGACCACCAGATGACTGCAAGCTCCCCTCCCTGTCGCACTGAGATGGAAATCCTGCAAGAATTCTCTTTAATTTACAATCCAGCTACTTTTTTGAGTGTGAATGAGTTATCAGACTGAAAAAAAGAAAAGAAAAAAAAAATCACACAAGTGTGCAATTTGTTAGTGTCCAGATCTTGGCTGCTCCTGCTGGATCTCAGCAGGGGGAGAGCTGAGCTCCCCAACATGCAGTGGAGGAGTTTAAAACCCACCAATCCCACCTGTTTCCCGGTACTAAGCAGATTCAGTTTGTCATTCCATGTAAGAATAACAATTTGTCCTCACAGTTTTCTGTTATATATATATATTAAAAAAAGTATCCTGATGGAAATTCACCCGGCAAAGTCCAAGAAAGAAGATCAAAAATCCCACTTCACACCGACAGGAATCCCCAGTTGCCTGGTGGCAGAGCGAGTGTTCCCTTCCATTTATTTCCAGTAATGAGTGAGAGTCAGTGAATGGCCAGTGGATCCTATTGGAAGCAGAGCAGTTCCTCTCCCACAGAGCCCTGTTAATTAATTACACCATGACTTCAGGAAGACAGCAGGAAAGACCGTTTTTTGGGGAAGAGGAGCGAGAGCAGTAGAAACAAGGAGATGGAGAGAAAAAAAAGCAAAAGGCAGCAGTGACGCAGCGACCGCTCACTTCAGCGACTGCTCAGTCTGTGACTACACAGCCTGAAACACACTGCGCTTTCCTCTATTGCCTCTCTCTCTCTCCCCCTCACTGGTAAGTCGTGGTTAGCAGCAGGTGTGGCTTAGATCAGGACTGACATATGTGGAGAAAGGCTCAACATATCTACACAGTGTGTTCCTCCAGTCTGCCTCTCACACAGAAATTCCACCACAATGCCTTGATAACTACTGATACAGATGAAAAATAATCATATCTGTCAGTTCTACTTGCACTTTTATATGCTGGAGAAGGTATTCCCATGGATCCTATGAGCAATAAGTGACATGGCCTTAAAATGAGGTGAATCACTCCACCAGTCTCCACATAGGTTGCATAAAACAATCTGAGTCCACTATACTTCTAGATTCAGATAAAACTGAGGTTATTGTACTCTGCCCTAAAAATCCTAGAAACATGGTGTCTACCCAGATACTAACTCTGGGTGGCATTACCTTGGTCTCTAGTAACACTGTGAGGAATAGTGGAATAATCTTTGACCAGGATACATCTTTCAATGCACATATTAAACAAATATGTAGGACTGCTTTCTTGCATTTGCGCAATATCTCTAAAATTAGAAACATCCTGTCTCAGAGTGATGCTGAAAAACTAGTTCATGCATTTATTACTCCTAGGCTGGACTATTGTAATTCATTATTATCAGGTTGTTCTAAAAGCTCCCTGAAAAGTCTTCAATTAATACAGAATGCTAGAAAGAGAGACCATATTTCTCCCATATTAGCTTCTCTTCATTGGCTCCCTGTTAAATCCAAAATCTAATTTAAAATCCTTCTCCTCACATACAAAGTCTTGAATAATCAGGCCCCATCATATCTTAAAGACCTCATAGTACCATATTATCCCAATAGAGCACTTCGCTCTCAGACTGCAGGCTTACTCATGGTTCCTAGGGTATTTAAAAGTAGAATGGGAGGCAGAGCCTTCAGCTTTCAGGCCCCTCTCCTGTGGAACCAGCTCCCAGTTTGGATTCGGGAGACAGACACCCTCTCTACTTTTAAGATTAGACTTAAAACTTTCCTTTCTGATAAAGCTTATTGTTAGGACTGGATCAGGTAACCCTGAACCATCCCTTAGTCATGGGTACTTCCCATGATGCACTGAGGTATTCTTCTTCTCTCACCTCTTTTCACTCTCCATGCGTTTATACATATATCATTAGATACTATTAAACTCTGGCTCTCTCCCATAGTGAAAAATGATGCATGGTGGATCAAAATCTGAATTTCTGCATCCATAATTCCAATTTTGACAAGATCTCCAACACCATTGGATGAAATGCAGCCCCAAACCAGGTGTTGACAGCCACCTTTCCATTGAGACCATTTCTGATGAAGCTCAGAGCAGTAGATGGACCAACTGAAGGGCCAAATGTATCTCTTAGGTCCTGTGTCAGGTCTTTGCTGGATTTTTCCTCTTTTTTAAAGACATAACTTTCAAATACTGTTCATCTACTGTAGTTTTTTTAGGCATGCCACTTCTTCTTTTGTCCTCCACTTGTCCAGTTTCCTCAAATTTTTTTAATGACACACTGCACATCATGCTGAGATATGCCAAGTTTTTGGCTAAGAGCTCTTTGGGAATCACACTATTTTCTGCTTGTCAAACTGTTTTATCTTTGGCATTTTTCATAGCTTCAACTAAAGAAAAGGGAACAAATGTTGTGTTTTTGGGACAGGCTGTTAGTAACAAAGTGCATAAAGATACAATTTAAAATTGGTTCTTTGCTAAGTTGTCTGTTATGTGTAGACACAAAGCTGGTTCATCCCTTGAGTTAGGTGACTTTTTCTTAGGCTTGAATGATTCATAGGTCATGGTTAAGTGGCTTAACAAACAAACAAACAAAAATGGTCAGGTACAAGGGCTGGACTGAAAATGAGTGAAAAAGCAACCAATGTCCCAAAAAAAAAAAAAAACTGGCTCCTTGGAAGAAAAAAAAAAGAAATGAGGGGTGGCTCAAGACTTTTGTACAGTGCTATAAAAGCATAGAAGTAGTCCACTGAGGGACAATAGTGAGGTGGCAGAGGAACAATCAACAAGAATTTCACTGGGAAGACAAAGTTTCAACTCTTGTATGAGCATTTGAGTTTAGCTGAGATTCCACATGTAAGTAGTGGTTTTTGTTACATTCCTTTGGAACATCCCAGAAAATTGATTCTGTTCATCTGGATGTAGTGTTTTCAGTGGGAGAAACGTTTCATCACTCATCCAAGTGACTTCTTCAGTCTCAGGTCCTTTGGAACATGTTTGGAAAGCTTAGTATGACAAAATCAATGTGTGTATCAACTTCATTTGGGATCCATCCAATAGCTGCAATGGTATTTCAAAATCAATCAGTAAGTTGCATCTTCCACGGTATCCCCAACCATAGTGTAGTAGTGGCAAAATTTCCTTGACTGCTGGTGGCACCATCAGGATACATCCTCTGTGAACTGTGAATGTCTGTACATAATCCCATGAAAATCTTCTCAGTGGTTGTTGAGATATTTCAGACTAAAACAAACAAAAAACCAAAAATATTTCTCCAGATCTCCTCTACATCTTCAAGTCATTTATCCTGAAACCACTGTTTACTTACAATAATAGAAAGAATGCTTCGTGAAGTAGTCTAGTAGGGGTCTCTCTCTCTTAGTAGTAACTCTCAGCACCGTAACACCCCCTCCCTCTCCCACTCCCACCAACACCCACACAAGACTTTTTGTAAGAGCAAGATTTAATTCAAAAGAAGGGTGTGTTTAGAATGTTAATCTTAATCCTATTACATTAATCCTAAATTATGCAAATACTAATATCTGATTAAAAAGTTGTGTCACTGTGGTATAGAGAGGTGGGTTGCAGGTGAAAATATTTTTTTTAATTTAAACAGTTCTTGTGATTAATGATCTACATGTCCACTTTTTTAATATATCTTGTCTGAAACCTGAAACCCTGTAAATAAACAGTAGTGCAGCCTTGTATTTGCATTGAATGTTTCTAACTTGCTTCAATGAGTTTCATATATTTGTATGTGGTTTCTGCACTGTGCATGCCTTACAATTTAGCTGCCCACGCTGGATGTATCACAGATCAAATGTCCTACATGTTTTCCTGGATGGAACTGTAGGTTTTTTTTTAGAAGCCAGGTGCATTATTTACATTATGATAATCACTAACTGCAGGTCACAAATATCCCACCTTGTCAGCTACAGCTCTAAGTGGTGGTGACTGAAAATCCAGAAGGCCTCCCTGATCAAAAACAACCATATCCTGAAATCACAGAACTTCTTTGAAACATATAGGAAAATGCATTTACTCCACCCTGCTTGCCTCACGTCATCCTCTCATTTGGAAAATGAGGAAAGAAGAAAAACATACAGTACATAGAGTTGGAAGGGAAACTTCCATTATTTTCCTACTATCCTCTGTGATACTAAACATGTTCCAGCCCCTCATAGATCACACTGCAGCACTTCACAGAGTAGAAAGAAAAAACAGTCATATTTGATTTATGCAGCAACCTTTGAAGATACCTGATGACAGTCCAGTGGAGTCTAATAATAGAGCCCGTTTGGCAGTAAATGGGCGGTATTGACAGTAATAACTAGGACACCCACTGCCTTGCTCTGCTGTATGTTTATACTGTATTTCTTCTTAGAATAATAAACAGTTGTGTGGGGTAGATGGTGGGCGTTTGCTGAGAGCCATATAGCCAAGAGAGATTAATGTCAGAGATCATATATGAACTCCATATATAATGTAAATCAATCAACATCTGACACTGTAGCTATACTGCTCAGAATTTACACTGTGGCCAGCTGTTAGCGGCACTACACAAATCCACAATGACACAGTTTTGGTTTTACCAGGTTCAGACTGAATGCACAGTGGTTTAAAGAAAATTTAAAGGGGCTACTTTAGTCGGAGCATGTTGCCTCTGGTGTTAGTATAGAAAGAGTGTTGGATCCCAAAAAGCTGCACAGAGACTTGAAAATGTGTCACAGGACCCATGATTCTACTCTCTGTCTCGGTGATTACCAGGTACATTGCAGCAAAAGCTGACACATGCCCAACTTTATTGCTAGATGGACCTGTATTTTTCTTCCAAACCACTCTGTGTCAGCACCTACGATGTGTCATTGCAATGGCCTCAGTGACATAAATGAGGAGGCAGCATTTTTTTTTTTTCTTTTTAACCTGCGCTATTGTCTGTCTGAACAAAGCCTATTGTTGCAAATACCTATCTATCTCTGCAAAGGTGGTGAGATTTTCAGCAGTTGTGTTTATACTTTAACTGGGAAAAAATAAGGTTTTAAGTTGGCTCTCTAGTATTTTGGTGCAGAGCTGAATCTAATAAGCTCCACCAGGCAGTCATTCACGAAACATTCAAGTTTTTGCCTATTAATCATTCACCAAAAGTGTCTATTCTCTGGTTCAAGGTAAACTTGTAAATCATGCTCTGATGACATACCACTTCTACAAATTTTTATATAACTGTGGGCACACTTTGAGTATTGCTTGTCAAGTTCATAAAGGCATAAACCTACCAAACATATAGTGGAGTTCACACTAGGGATGTCACGAGAACCGATACTCACAGTACCTTTGGATACCAAAATTCTGAAAATATGACGGTACTTGTTGTTTTTCAGTACCATAAGTACTACTGGCAGCATATGTACTGAGTAGGGATGTCAAAAAACTGATACTCGGATACTACTCGATAATAAAAATTACTATTGGATTAGATATTTGCAACAGTATTGATACCAACAGTGCTGTCTTTGCCTCCTCCAGTTGACACAACTTCACACAGCAACACTGCAGACATGCAGGCATACGGCCCCTCCCCCTCACTAGCAGCTGAACACATTAACAGCAGCACAACAAACTTGGAGAAGCATCTTAAAGACTGACAACCTGGTCTTGATAAAGAATTTTGTGAGGTCAGTAAAACTCCTGTTTCAACATCAATGAAGTATTAAACAGTTATCATAAATGTTAAACTGATTGGTGCATACGTTGACGTTAGCCAATTAGCAACCTGGTAGCCACATTAGCCATCTGTTAAGTTATATATTAAAGGTAGCAGCTAACAGCTATGGCCAATAATAAAATGATAATTTTAATGTTGGAGCTAGGCAGCAAACATTTTGAGTCCTGCCTGTAACATTAATAGACAGTGTTAATTTAATAGGGCAACACAATTATTTGTGTCTCAAAAGTGTTATGTTTCTCTTAAAGTTCCAGATTGAAGCCGAGAAGTCCACCGGCAACTAGACAGAAACAGTAATAGTCTACTTTAGCAACGCTATTTGATCATCAACAAAAATATGGTGCCAAGTCACCAGAAGCACAGGAAATACACAGGGCTGTAGCTGAATACATTTGCATGGACCAGTATTGCTCTAATCTTCATTTTAAAAAAATATGCTCTTTAATAATTTTTTTTCCCTGGCATTGAGTATCAATGGGTACTGGTATTGAGTGCGAAATTCTAGTATCATGACAACCCTAGTTCCAACCAGGGTTGGCCTGATGGACAACCCCATCATCCATTGCTGTTGCCCGACAGTCATTGTGTTGTTGAGACACTGACTGTAGTTAATTCTAAACTCACACTGTGCACGACCATAATAACTGCTTTTCTCACAGCGATGGTTTTGACAAAATTCCCAAATTCTCATTTAGCAATGGCTAGCTGGGTTAGCATTAGCTCTGCTCCTCATGCTCACTGTGAACATTATTAGCAGTCACACACAAACATTAACACATACTCCCTTCAGTGTCAGTGACACCCAAAGTGCAAACTGTGCAAAAGTAACATTATTTTGCATCACTCCAAATAATCTCATTTATCTGGATTGAAATCCCAGACCAATGTTTTTTTAATCATTGCAGCTAAATGTCGACAACTGGAAACAGCTGTGTACTTGCTGAACACACCCTATTCCTTCTGCGACTTCAGTCGGCACTACTGAGCAGGCTAATCTTGAACCGGTGCTGCACCCATCGTTCCATAATGAAATATAACAAATTTAATGGCTGTCAGCCTTAGTGGAGATATACACATACTTCATGTATGAGTCAAAAAGATGCTACTGAAAGTTCGGATGCACACTTGAATTTCAAGATTAAATTTTCAATCACTGCTCTGCCATAACTCCCTGATTCAAATTTAACTGGTCAATATAAGCATGAAATTAAAATGTATGTATTCAAACAAAGTCTGCTGACAGTGATCCACTCCCATAGCCTCCATCCAAACAACTTTCTATATATTTAAATATTTCTGCATTGTAAATTAAAGGAAATTGCACACACACACACACATACACACACACACTTCACAACCATCTTTTGCTGATTGTTTTCATTAGCAGAGTTAGCAGAGCAGAACAAGTAGGCCCTCACTGACAGAAGCTGTGCTAACTGGAGCAACGGCCTGACATTTCCACCATGACAGCATAGGATCTACAACTTGACCTACACACTAGACTATTTCCTCACACACATAGAAACACACACACACACAAAGTTAGTTATGATGATGAACAGTGGCAGTTCTGTAAGGTCGGATCACAGGGGGAAGAGGAGCTAAGTCCATGAAGCCCAGCAGGGCTCTGGCATGGCTCAAGTGACACAACACACAGCGTCAGGCCAAACACACATGAATAAACAACAACACACATAGTACTAAACATGTTTAACACAAATTGGCTTAGGAGAATGAGCTCAGCAAGCTTGGAAGAGGAGAGAGAAGTACTGTTTGCTTTTCAAATATGAAACAAGTCTGGGATGCACAGGAAAGATAATGCAATAAAGAGTCACCTGACAGCGGAGGGTGTGTGTGTGTGAGTCCGGATCCTGCTAAGTGTGTTTGTGCCCTGGCCCAGCTACAGCTGTGACATGTGTGTGCATGCCTGTATGTGTGTTTGCAAATCTAAATGGGTCTTTGGGGCATCCTGTCACTTTCCTGTCACATGACACCTGCACAGGTCATCACTCTGAGCAGAGATCTGTCTGTTCAGAAAGATCAAACATACTCACACACTTTTACTCTTAACAAGTCATCTGGCCCCAAGTCAAGAATAATAAGACCTTTGTTAAAAGAAAATTTCCTACATATTACAACTTAGGTCTTATTTCTCTAGCTTTGTGATGATTATAATCACAATGTACTTGCTCTGTTAATGGCTGAGTGAATATCAAGCAATACTAAAATTTTTTTTAAATAAAATAAAAGCAATAAAACAGTCAGGTTATTCAAACCAGTTTATCTGGAGGCAAAACATTAAGGGAGCTCACCTGAGATGTTACAGAAAATTCCTCATTACACAATATTGCACAATTAAACAATTATTAAAGTAGTTTATCATGTGTTATTAACACGATATCAATATCAAACCTTGAAATTGGACTACAGAAGACTGAAAAAACGTTGCCTGGTCTGATGAGTCTCAATTTCTGCTGTGACATTCGAATGTAGGGTCAGAATTTGGCATAAACAATAAGAAAGCATGGACTCATCCTGCCTTGTATCAATGGTTCGGGCTGCAGGTGGTGTAATTGTAGGGGATATTTTCTTGGCACACTTTGGGCCCCTTAGTACCAACTGAGCATCATTTAAACACCACAGGCTACCTGAGTATTGATCCTGACCATGTCCATCCTTTTATGAACACAGTGTACCCATCTTCTGATGGCTGCTTCCAGCACTACAATGCACCATGTCACAAAACTCAAATCATCTCAAACTGGTTTCCTAAACTTAACAATGATTTCACTGTATTCAAATGGCCTCCACAGTCACCAGATCTCAATCCAACAGAGCACCTTTGGGATGTGGTGGAACAGGAGATTTGCATCATGGATGTGTAGCTGAAAAATCTGCAGCAACTGTGTGATGCTTGTGGAATCTATGCCACAAAGAATTAAGGCAGTTCTGAAGGTTGATTATTTCTTTGTTGTAACAATGCTTCTTGGTAATAAATCCCATACTGCTGGAAAGCCTGTTTAGTTCCCTTTAAATGGTGCCACATTTATAAGGAAAATACATTTGTGGGTTGGATGATTGAAGTCTGAAGAAACAAGACATGTTGGCAATTCAACAATTTATTAATTTAACAAACAGGGGCCTCAGTAGCATGTGGAAGAACCATACACAGCCACAACAGTCTGGCACCTATGTTGCCCTATGACGTGGGCCCTATACAGATCAGTCAAACGTGGCATGCTTGGAGCAGACACCAACTGACCACTGTAGCAAGGTCCATACTCACAGTGACAATCAGGTGCCTGATTGTCAGCACCTGGGGTACAAGAGTCAATAGCAGAATAAGCTGTTTGGCATTGGCAGAGAAGATTTGGCAAGTTCTTCATGGGCGCAACCCACATACTCAACTCTGCTGCTCAACCCACAAATGCATTTTCCTTACAAAACCACGTACAAGGTTATCCTGGAAGAAAACTTGCTGCCTTCTGCTCTGACAATGTTCCCCAACTCTGAGGATTGGTTTATCCAGCAGGACAATGCTCCATGCCACACAGCTAGGTCGATCTCCAGACCTGAACCCCATTGAAAACCTCTGGAATGTGATCAAGAGGAAGATGGATGGTCACAAGCCATCAAACAAAGCTGAGCTGCTTGAATTCTTGCACCAGGAATGGCATAAAGTCACCCAACAGCAATGTGAAAGACTGGTGGAGAGCATGCCAAGACGCATGAAAGCTGTGATTGGAAATCAGGGTTATTCCACCAAATATTGATTTCTGAACACTTCCTAAGTTAAAACATTAGTAATGTGTTGTTTAAAAATGAATATGAACTTGTTTTTTTTTGCATTATTTGAGGTCTGAAAACACTGGACCTGTTTTGGTATTTTGACCATTTTTCATTTTCTGCAAATAAATGCTCTAAATGAAAATATTTCTATTTGGAATTTGGGAGTTATGTTGTCAGTAG
>VUQI01021532.1:6747-18754 GCA_015106735.1 Paratilapia polleni
CACACCTGTGTTTAAAAAAAAAAAAAAAAAAAAAAAAACATATATATATATATATACAACTCTATGACAAAATTACCTTACTTCTCACTTGATTTATGACCTCAGTAAACATTTTCCTTAAGAGTTTATGGTATCAGTTACTAGTTTCTTTCTTTTTTTTTAATACAACAACATTAAGTTAATTGGCAGCACAGTGGTGCTGTTACCTCCCAGCATGAAAGCCCTGGGTTTGAAACCACTGCGTGGAATCCTCTGCATGGAGTTTGCATGTTCTTCCTGTGTCTGGGAAAGAAAATGGATGCATTAAGTTCATTTTGTAAATTATGGTGCCATGTAGAGTAAAATAGGATATGCTTTAGGGTGTAATCTACTTTGTGATTGAAAAGTCTCTACCATATCATCCTGCAGTGTCCCTCAGGTTCTCAGTCAGATCCACCCCTTGTTTGTGGCAAGATTTCTAAATGGCCAAAATGATCCAGTCAGGGCTGCAAAACAGGACTTAGTTGATGTTTATCTTTTATATACAGTCTATGCTTACAGCACAAATACATATACAACCCATTTCCTTTGGCTGCTTCAGAATATGAACACTTAAGTCATTTCAAACAGCAGGAAATTATTAATTTTCAGTAACACTAACCAAATATACAATATGCTCTCAGACAAGCAGATACTGTCTTAAGGTGTATGTGATCCCCATGCTTAATAACATCATCTAATATCTACTGAAAGATAGCACACAGTTTGTTCAGATATTGGCACTGCTGAGTAAAACTTGAGCAGCACTGCACAGCGTGGTGGGCGTAAGCCATGCACTAATCTTCAAATTGAAAGCAGCAGGTCTGCAGTCTTAGCTGGGTAACTTTCAGTTGGCCAGATTGAGATGTTCTTCCCTGAGGAAAGTGTGAGTCAGAGTGATGTTATGATATCCAAAGCTCGAGCATTAACATGATGGAAGCATACAATCTGTGCATCATTACAATGAGTAAACAAATTAAATTCTCTTTGTATTTCTGTGCCTCAGCAGTGAAGACAGACCAACTTCAGACTATTAAACGAGAGCTCACTCAGATCAAGATGAAGATCGACTCTTTGCTGGGACGCCTGGAGAAGATTGAGAAGCAGCAGAGAGCCGAAACCGGTGAGAAGCAGACAGCAGAATCTGAGCTAGACAGGAATGAAAGGGAAAAAGGACACCAGCCACTAAGGGAGGGAAATTAAGAGCACAGTCTGGCCATAAGTCTTAGTGACACTGTGGGAGATAAGAACAGCAGAGCTCTCAGTCATAACAGCAGACAGGTGTCAACACCACGCTGACTCAGTTTATATTAGAGGTCTTCACAGATGCCCTTCACTACAGGACAGCCGCAGAGTGCAGCTCACTGTGAAGGTCATTTAAATTACATGCCATAAAGTGCATGTTGCACATTTTTCACCATGTGTGGCTTTTTTCAATTTTGTCTTATACCTCCATGACAGTCAAAGGCCAAGTAAATCACACCAAGACCACCTGGTTCTCTTCAAGGCAAACTGCTGTGGAGCTTTTCAGAACTGAGAATGAAAAATTAATACAAATGAATGAAACACCACCAGAGGCCATTTACTGCACAATCTAACCATCTTTTTGCTATAAAATATTCTTCAGTTTTTTATTATGTAACACATTTTGTCTGTCTCATTTGTTCTGTTTTTGAATAGAAGTTCAGACTGTCTCATTCAGGGTTTTAAAAGATTTTCTAATGAATTCAAAAACCAGCAGGTAGCCAGTCTTAAAACAGACATCAAGAAGCCATCGCTCCCCAACTGTTTTTTCTTTAAGGTGCAGTCAAAGATGACACATGATTGATGATTTCTCTGTACTCTCCAGGAATACAGTTCTGCAGTTCACATCAACATTACCTGGGATTTAAAGGTGTTAAACCATAAAATCATGAAAACTATACAATAAGGGGAGCGCTTGGGCTGCAGTCTCAAGTAAAATGCATAAAGGCTACTGAGAGTAAAGCAGCAACTTGACAATTAATATTAAAAGTAAGAGCCAATAAAATGGTTTCATTTACTACCTAAATGGTATGATGAAAATGCCTTTCTGTCTTTGCAGAAACACCCTAAAACAAATGTAATTTGAATACTGAGTCTAACCCTAATGTTAAGTGGCCTGGATAAATGGATGCAGACATGCAACATTGTAAGCTAAATATCCACATATAGCAGAGCTTTAAATGGGCTGGCTTCATAAACAACGAAAAGAGGAAACTGAAAGCCTATGCTGTATGCAAATAGAAGGGTTCACTTTGGCAGAAAAGGTTGATACATCTATTGGTAGCTAGCTACCACAAGTAGAGTTAGTATATTTGATCTTGATTTAAATAATGAAAACTATACAGAATTTAAATCTGCATCCTTTTCCATCTAAATGCAAATCAATTGTTTGTTCTCAGTGCAGTTTTATCCCCTAATATTTAGCAGTGGCCATTAGAAGCTGTTGTGCCAACACCTTGTCTGCACCACTCCACAATAAAAACATGTTAGCAGCGGTTGCAGTCCCCCAGCAGTATCTTGCAACATGTACATACTTGTGTTAAGTGTAAAGTAAAAATGTGAAATACAGTGAAATGCAAGAATTCTGCCACTGATGTGGATGCTACATTGGTTCAAATGAAAAAGTGGTAGTGCTAGTCACCCAGTGGCTTGCTGAGGACAAACCGCTTCACTCCAGTTGAGTGTAAGGAGCGCCATGGCCTGTTTCTGCACAAGTGGGAAAACAGAAAAAGGCAGCCCACTGCTACTGTATGTGTATCAAAGAAAACTACAGGCTCTGCTCACACTCTCACTTCATTTAATGTGGCCTCCTTACTCTCTCTCAGAGGCTCAGAGAAAATATGAGGACAACTGTGACTCCCTGCATGAGGAGTCTGTGTCAGAGACGGCAGAAAACTCTGGAGAGGAGGCCGGCGAGGGGGCGCTGGACGTAGAGGCGGGAGAGATGACCGATGGAGGCGAGGACGACTATGACGAGGAGGGTAGCCACCATCTGGTAAGAGAAACGGTTGACAGGGCTGACAGGGGGGAAGAAAGCAAGGCACTTTGGGAGATCTCAAGTGGGCAGACAGTCTTCGCCTTCTGAAAGTTAATTTTCCAGAATTATTCATGGCCACAGATCTAAGAGAGCGGGGCTTCACATGAGTGAATGGTGAGGGCGCCCAGACTGACAGTTTCTCCCTGTCGACCCTGGCTGAAACAGTGGAAGTAAGCCTCTTCACAGGCCCACACACAGACAAAGGCTCACACACATACACATACTTACAGGCTATAATTAAAGCTTTGGGCTCAAGACACATAGGAGAGCGTTTAAGACCAGACTTGACATGAACTGGTGTGGGTCCAACCGTGAAGCAGTTCAGGTCAGAGAAGGTTTCTCTTTCACAAGGTTAGTGGAAGTAGCCAACAAAAGCTGCTCTTTTAATATATGTCAAATTATCAGTAAGCTTTCTATAAATTGCTTGTTTTGTCCAACCAGTCACATGAAACTCGAAGTTATTTGATTAAAAAGAACAACATGAGGATGTTATTAGCAAATTCTGATTGGGAATATTAAACTTTGCTGACAGTCAACTAAGCAGTTAATCAACTACATAATTGTTACTAATCATAAATGAATTCTTAATACTTTTAGGAGTCACATTAAGTTATTTTCTATTACTTATTAGTTTAACTCAACCAAGATATATTGAAATTATTGCTAAATCTTCTAAAGAGAAAATGTGCAAAATACAAGAATCATTTGGACAATAAACTATTACATATCACATTACAATGTTTTATGTATATTCCAAGGAAACCAACATGGTCTATGGAGGCAGAAGTCTATATACAATTACAAATCAGCAAGTTTGCTGGATTTTCAGGCGGTTTGGTACAACTTCTCACTTGTAGACCATTGCTTTCCTCCATTCAAGCACCATAAAAGCAGCACAAAAATTGGCATTTTTAATTTTGGAAGAGGTCAGAACTCATAGTCAGACTCCCAGAGGAAGATGGCTGCAGCAGAGACACATTTGACAGGCATGCATATATCTGTCTTTTGACCAACCAACAGTCCAGAAAGTTAACTATAATTCCAAGAAAGGAAAATCTAAAACTGAAATCAATAAGTAAATTAATCAACTAATCATTTCAGCACAGCAGAGAAGCAGGGTTTATCAGTCTTTCCACTGACACGATAGATCTCACAAAGCTTATATTGATTGTATTCACTCGGCCAGTTGATCTCAGTCAGCTGTGGCTTAGACACACATTTATTACACCAGTGATTTCAACGGAAAAAGAGACTGCTACTAAAAAAAAAGAGAGAGACTGATGTCTGCTGAAGGTCCAAAATGCACGTTGGCTTTACTTTTTGAAACGTCCACAATGTACATTATTTTTGAGCATTTAAAATATATTCTCCACATTTTTTTCAAAGTACAGCTGCACACTTAATTTTACATCTTGCAATTGTCAAGTTCAAGTAATGACATGACAGCAGTTATCATCAGTTTCATCTGGATTTCTCTGTGCACTGTGGCCATGTTTTCTTTATTATCCTATATTTATTAGTTGTTACCCAGCAGATGAGCATGGCCCTGCTACCCTAGATGAAAGCTTTGTGTCCTCACTAATGGAAGAGATTATTTTTCAGAGGCATGGTGGAAGAGATTTATTTGTTTCCTGAAGGTCACATTGATCACACTTTGTGATAATGTACCACAAAGACTGTTCTGCAGGTTGGCATGGATGCTTTTGTTGAGCGTATATCAGCAATGACCTTTAGAAAAGATTAAATACAACCTGTGTGCTCAGTTAAAAAGGCTGTATCATGTCTGTGATGTTAATCTCCTCTATGTGTTTTCCTTTTCAGATAGAAAACCATGTATCGGATATTGACAACTGAGAAGAGGTAAGAGCTTTACATTTCTGTTTGATCTAAGCGTCCATTACAGCAGCTGTGAGGTTGTAATAAAAGACTGCAAAAGGTTCTGGGGGCTCCTACAGCCTGCCCTTATTACAGCCCTTACATCCAGTCCTCATTAGAAACCGTAGCCACTGAACTGTGTCTTGAGCATCTCTAAACATTCGTTAATCATCTCCTAAGTCATAAGCTCCATGACATTTGGAAGACCAGCTTCACTGAAGGGCATCTAATACCGAATTCGACAGACGGAGCAATAATGACATTCCAATGGGCCAGAACTGCCCATAAACAACATTCATCTAATTGAATTTTGTGAAAAGGGATATGAATGGTGATGCCTAAGGTAAAGAGTTTCCTGCTTCTCGCCTCTCAGGGTGTGGGTAATGATGCAGCCACATCATCAGTTGGTTTGGTGCTGGCTAGCTCTACACAGCATGGGTGCTGTGCAGTGTTTATGAGTAGCACACTGTAGATGCAACGTCGAGTTAAACTCTGTTACAGTCTTCTTTTGCTGCTGGATGAGTTAAGGCAAACTCTCCTCATTAGAGGATGCAAATTTTTGATTTATTAGTTGTAGTCATTTGATGTCAAATTGTAGTAATCTGACTGCTTTAGTCTGGTTTTAGTCTGCAAAATCAAAACACATTTTTATTTCAGTGTGTTTTACTTTAGTGAAATTCTAAGACAACTTTCCTATGGTCCCAGGGTTTTGTGTTGTTTTTTTTTATTTTGTACTTTCATTAATTATTCTTGAATTTTGGGTTCCCGTTTCAATTTCATTATGATTGCATTCTGGTTAAGCTGCCATTCACGTGTGGTATTTTTGAATTCTGGTTCTTGTTTTGATTTCATCGTCATTCTACTGGTGTTGAGTTTTAGTTTTTATGAAATTATTGACTTTTGTACTATGTGGCGTGTACCACGAAGCAAGTAACTTCAGGGTTAATCCTGGATTTTCAGTATTATGACTGTGGGTCACTTCTTACCGGGGTAACTTATGTTGCAGAAATAACCTGCTCCGGAGCAGGTTAGGTTCAAGATTAGAGATTAACAGGTATGAAATCACCATCTACAGACCAATCACATCTCCAGAAAACATCTCTCAGACCTCTCGGATAGCAGGAAGGTCTAAATTTTTTTTAATAATGTCTGAAGTTTTTGTCTTCCCCCGATGAGCATCAGTAAGAAATACAGATTCCTTGACTCTCTTAGACTTATTCCTTGATTATTTTTTAAGAACAATTTGAGCTTATTCTATACACTTTAATATATGATCCTAAAATGGGGCATCTATTTGTGCTTGTGGACCTTCTATCAAATTTGCATGTAGTCTAAGCCTACATTTGAACTGTGTGTTGTTTTAATATTTAATCTTTAGACTACTCTGAGACTGTTAAACACCACTGGGGCTGCAGCTGAAAGAATAAAAACTCAAACTATCTTATGCACATCTAAATATTAATTTAGAGTAATCTGTCAGGTCCCCCTGTGTCTTGATGACAGAGCACTGATACTCTGTTATCTTAAACAGTCTGTATTTTTGCTGTCATTCCTTTCTGGCTTCAAATAGGCTAAATTTTATAAATGTATCTTTTACAGTCTTACTGACCAAAGTGCTGAAAGCAAACACACACTTTCCTATAGCACTTTTAATACTATACTATTGTGCAGAGATTTTCCTCTCCCACACACTCATACCACACACTTATCTGCAGCAGCTGTGTTCCTTGCAGTCTTTATTCTGTGTTTAACCTCTTCATATGTTTCTTATATTATAGTTTTATCTTTTTTTGTAAAATCAGCTGCTCTGGTGCCACTAGACCTGTCCATGTTTGTGATTGGTCAGATGGTGCCAGCGCCACCCCTTTAATATGAGCGTGTTCATAGCTATATTGATAAACCCCAGATTAACTTATTGAGCTGACCAGCTTCGTGTTACCGCTTAGCCTGATCGCCAATGTTAGGGTAAGTGAATCCAGATGACAGAAAGATATCCTGGGTATGGGGAACTTGCTTCATAGTACAGGGCCCAGGTTCTGTCTTTTAGTGCCGGTTGCACTGTTTTTCTTTTTCATCTTGTTTAGTCTTCTTGTGTCCGTCTTATTTGTTTTTTGGTTATTTCCTGTTTTACTTTGAAGGTTAGTTTTCTTTTGTGCATAGTTCTAGTTTGATTTCCCCCCTTTACCCTCCGTTGTGATTGTCTGCTCCTCCCTGATTGTCTGCACTCTGCTCCATTTTGTGTCTCGTTGTGTAATTAGCTCCCAGTGTATTTACATCCTCCTCCTCTTTAGGACATCTGTTTATATTGCCTATTGTATTGCTGGCTGTGCTCTTGTGTTCTGGCTTTTTGTTTGGTATTAGTTTCATGCCTGGCTTACTTTTTTAACCTTTTTGGACTTTGTGCTTATATGGCCTTTGCTTTATTTGCCAGTAAAGGTGCTATATTCTGTGCAGCAGCTATGTAGTTACAGTTTCTTAATGTACAAGCAAAAATATTCAGCTTTCACCACAGCTTTTTTTTTCCTCCAAATGCCTTTTCCAGACAACTGGTGTCCCAGTTCAATTCGCCTCTTAAGAAACCATGTTACACTTGAGTTTTCCATTTCCTTTCCATATGTCAGCCTTTTTGAAATTCCATCAGTGGCCAATTCACTGAGCCTCCTCAGAGCACATACATTTAAAAACCTGAAAATCCCACTCGAGGATGCAGAGAATATATGAATGTGTAGCTTGCAGGCCTACCAAGGATTGAAAATCACAGCAAGAAGAACCTCAATAAGTCATGTCCAGAAGGATTAGAGAGGCAGCTCTAGCTACCAGAAAATATTTCTGCGCTTCCCAAGATATTTCTAAGGCCATTCAAAATGGACAAGCCTTAAAACTCAGCTTAATCCTCATCAGATTTACAGCATTATAACCACTCACCATGTTTGGGAAGGAGACGCAGTCCTATAATGTATTTTCATAAGTTTTTTCCTTTATCACTTCAGGGTGAGGAAGCAGACACTCCCGGTCAGTGGTATTAGAATTCATCATCACCTTCAAGAGACAAGAAATGATCTGTGAGGGATCAAGACACCCATTCAGGACTGTAAGTTGTGTATGAGAGATGCCTGATCACATTTAGATGCCCAACTGTGTAGCACAAACCAAATGTGATGTGCTCTCTAAAGAAAATGTATTCAAGACCCATTTTAATTCAGTGTCCTGAGTTTACTTCATGTGCAACTTATATCATGTTGGAAGGACTCTCACACACTAATCCTGATCCTGAAAAAAAAAAAAAAAAACTGAAGGCAAAGGCATAAAGGGTTTATTTGGATTTCTAAATGAAATTATGTTATGTTATAAGATGGAAATGTTTTTGATCTATTGTTACTGCTTTTATGAAATGTGCTTGCGCTGTAATTTCACAAACTGTTTTTCAATGAATTTTTGTTTCTGCTCAAATATCAAATGAATAAATGACAGAACAATCTGCGACTGCAGCAGGAAATTCAGAAAAAGAATGAAACATCGCTGCCGTCTGGTTCGGATTTGACTCATACATAAGCCAATAGCTGTGAGCATAACTTTATCCAGCTTTATCCATTTATCACACAAATGCCCTGTGGGGCTGTTCCATCATATATTCCAACTCCTGCCAAGTTTCAGAAGCAGAAAGGGCTTCCTGTGGTAGAGAGCCAACATTGGCACAGGCCTCCTGCCAGGGAGCAGTGCCCTAACGTCTCAGTGCACTCCCCCCCGCTCAGCTTGTGCATCCCAGCATGGACTGCTGCTGTTCAGGAGCCAGCGCCTTTCTCCTCCACCATCTCCTTCTGCGTTCTGCATTGATTCCATTTTATGTAGTCGAGCAAGCAAAGTAAGGGTTTTTTTTTTGTCTTTTTGAAATGGTGGAAATTGTATGATTTTAAATTGAACATTGGCAGGCTTTGATATTATCTCAGGGTGAGATCTTTGATTCAGAACACCTAAATTTCTGGAATAATCTAACTTGAAAGAAAGTCTAATGCAGCATTAAAGTAACTTCAGGAGGCACTGGAATGATCTGGCTACTCATGGGGTGCAGTTTACTAACAATAGTAAAGAGAATATTGAAATATCCTTAAGTGTTATGTGAATTGCAACAAAATCCAAAAATAGCTTCAGCTGAGTAATTATAATTAACCTGATTATAAATAAATTGTTGCAAATTGAATTATGTCACTAGCTATTGGTTGTCAGCGTGTTCTGCTGTTCGTTATTCAAATCGAGTTTGCTCCGCTGTTTTTCCACCATTCAAATTTAACCACTGTAATGTTATTTCAAACAATAAGAAGCTGATGCTGTTGCAAGTATACTGGGAGGAGGTTGTTGTTGGGACCCAGGTGTCTCAGCTCATTGCTCTGTAGCATTAATTTGGCTGAAGCTGCATGTAGGCTAAGGTTCTATTAACAACTCCATTACAGTAAAAACTTTCAGAACAGTGTTTGAAACAGTGTTTTGTCTGAAAAGTTTTCAAAGAACAGGAGGTGTCGCTCTGTTATCAGCTTAAACACTAACTAAACTTCCACATTTGCATTTACAACTAATGGGTAAATATTTCATGCGTGATTTATTACACGGGCTGTGCATTGAGATGGGTTTAGTCTAGTGTTGTTGTGTCCAAATACATTTGGCAGATCATTAATTCTGCAGGAGGCTGCAAGAAGACAACGTTAATATACTGAATAAGGGCAGAACACCATTTTACATTTGACATTGGGATTTTGTTTACATGAAAATATTTGTGAAAATAGAAATAAACACATCTTAATTGTTTCATTAGTCTTTCTAAGTTTAATAGATTGCTAATATAATTTTTTTTTTATTGAATGTAGAGACAGACACATCATAAAATAGTCAAGCGTAGAACATGCAACCTATGACTGAATAGGTCATGGTACAACATGTCCCTGCATCTGCTAAATTATTTTTATTGCTGCATCTTGCTTGAAACAGTCTACAGCACAAACAACAATCAAATCAGGCTTTCACTATTAGCACTGCAGTCTCCTCACAGTAGAGATTCTGAAACACCTGTTCTTGAGCTAATCTGAAACACCCACCACTGTTTCAGAGTAAAAACTACTACTAACTATATAGAAAAAGAAATGAAAAGGATTCAGAACATCAGGCAACTCACAAAAAAGAAAATCCTAGAAGTATTCCTGCTGTGTCAACTACTTGCCTGACTGTTGACATCAGAATTCCCTACAAAGGTGAGATCTGCAGCTTTTTCTTTCAGCTTGTTGAATTGCAGCTATGCACCGGGGCTGCTGTCTGCGTCTATGGAGAAATTATGCGCAAGGTTTGTTGGCTTTGCCAGTAATGGTACGGCTGCTGTGATAGGCTGATAGAGAGGAGCAGCCACACTCGTGTGGAAAGATCACTCACTCCATCATTCACAAGTTAGAACTTGCGGTCCATGATGCTGTAGAACACGTTACAGAGCTGACTTATTTTGACCTATTTATTAAACTCTGAAAGTCTGCTGCTGATCTCAGGAAATGTAATAGCGTCGCCTTCTCCCCTGTATGAAGATTTGCAGGTGTGGGTAAAATTCAATTCAATTAAATTCAGTTAAATTTCATTTATATAGCTCCAATTCACAACAATAGTCGCCTCAAGGCGCTTTGTATTTTAGGGTAAAGACCCTACAATATAGACAGAAAACCCAACAGTCAGAAGACCCCCTATGAGCAAGCACAACAGTAGGAAGGAAAAACTCCCTTTTAACAGGAAGAAACCTCCGGCAGAACCAGGCTCAGGGAGGGGCAGCCAGAGGAAACAAGGGAGCAGAGGGAGAGAGGACAAAAGACACTATGGGAGAGAGACAGTTTAATGATAACTAATGATTAAATGCAAGTGGTGTATAAACACATGGAGAGTGAAAGAAAGTGAAGAAGAGGAAGTGCTCAGTGCATCATGGGAAGCCCCCAGCAGCCTAGGCCTATAGCACCATAACTAAGGGATGGCTCAGGGTCACCTGATCCAGCCTGATCCAGCCTTAATTATAAGCTCTATCAAAAAGGAAAGTTTTAAGCCTAATCTTAAAAGTAGAGAGGGTGTCTGTCTCCCGAATCCAAACTGGGAGCTGGTTCCATAGGAGAGGGGCCTGAAAGCTGAAGGCTTTTCCTCCCATTCTACTTTTAAATACCCTAGGAACCACAAGTAAGCCTGCAGTCTGAAAGCAAAGTGCTCTGTTGGGATAGTGTGGTACTATGAGGTCTTTAAGATATGATGGGGCCTGATTTTTCAAGACTTTATAAGTGAGGAGAAGGATTTTAAATTATATTCTGGATTTAACAGGTAGCCAATGAAGAGAAGCTAATATGGGAGAAATATGGTCTCTCTTTCTAGTCCCTATCAGTACTCTTGCTGCAGCATTCCCGATTAACTGAATGCTTTTCAGGGAGTTTTTAGAACAACCTGATAATAATGAATTACAATTGTCCAGCCTAGAAGTAATAAATGCATGAACTAGGTTTTCAGCATCACTCTGAGACAGAGTCAGACAAGCACAGAGATGAGTCCACTGTCAGAGGCCATAAGAAGGTCATTAGTAACCTTCAATAGAGCTGTTTCTGTACTGTGATGAATTCTGAAGAGATCGGCCTATAGTTAGCTAAGACAGTTGGGTCAAGAGAAGGCTTTTTAAGTAATGGTTTAATTACTGCCGTCTTAAAGGCCTGTGGTATGTAGCCCGTTAATAAAGATAGATTGAGTATATTTAAGATTGAAGCATTAATTAATGGTAGGACTTCTTTGAGCAGTCTTGTAGGGATGGGGTCCAATAGACACGTTGATGGTTTAGAGGAAATAATTATTGAAATTAACTCAGAAAGACCAGTCGGAGAGAAAGTCTAAATAAGAATCGGTATTTTTGAAAGTTGCCGTAGATAACAAGATGTCTGAATAATTTTTTCTCTAATTGTTAAAATTTTATTTGTGAAGAAATTCATGAAGTCATTACTAGTCAGAGTTAAAGGAATGTTTGGCTCAACAGAGCTCTGACTTTTTGTCAGCCTGGCT
>VUQI01021535.1:0-10718 GCA_015106735.1 Paratilapia polleni
AGCATACCAAGACATTTTGGACAATTTCATGCTCCCAACTTTGTGGGAACAATTTGGGGATGGCCCCTTCCTGTTCCAACATGACTGCACACCAGTGCACAAAGCAAGGCCCATAAAGACCTGGATGTGTGAGTTTGGTGTGGTGTGGTGGAAGAACTTGACTGGCCTGCACAGAGTCCTGACCTCAACCCAATAGAACACCTTTGGGATGAATTAGAGTGGAGACTGCGAGCCAGGCCTTCTCGTCCAACATCAGTGTCTGACCTCACAAATGTGCTTCTGGAAGAATGGTCAAAAATTCCCATAAACACACTCCTAAACCTTGTGGAAAGCCTTCCCAGAAGAGTTGAAGCTGTTATAGCTGCAAAGGGTGGGCCGGCATCATATTAAACCCTATGGATTAAGAATGGGATGTCACTCAAGTTCATATATGTGTGAAGGCAGACGAGCGAAAACTTTTGGCAATATAGTGTAGGTTCAAAATGACACAACTGAAAACAGTAAAAAGTTAGTAAGATTCTGTGTTTTTAGCCAGCTTATGGAGCTAATGTTAGCTTAATCAACAAGCAAACTGTGGTCCAGAAACGGCAGCTCGAGGCAAAGTGTATCCAACCAGAAAGAAAGAACAGGATGTACCCAGGTGGATTTTTCCTGTAACTTGTAAAAAGCAGGTGCACTGAGTGGCCAAGGTCTATCTCAAAGACATTATGACATAAACGGGGGAATTTTGCCTCTTGTTTCATTGGGTGGGTCCATTTTTCTGTCAGACATGGGTCATAGCTGATGGCTGGTAGCCATGATGTTATGGGGTTAAAAGATCATGGCTGAGAGTTGTTGAACACATGGAGAAGACTGCTGTGTGTATGTGTTTTGTTCTTTTTTTGGGAAGAAGCCAATTGTATGGCGCCTATTAGTAAAGCCCCCCAAAAGTGAAAGCTTTATGCCTGTTTCCCCTGCCTCTTTGAACTTTACTTCCTTTTATCATGTAAGTTAGTGGAAATATTATCAGGTTTTATTGTGCACTCACAACAAGTCCACACACACACACACACACACACACACACACACACACATGCACACAGGATGTAAATCGTGCCTTTGAAAGCTCCTGTGTTTGAAAAAGTGAATTCCTGCATTTAAGTGGCCAGAAATAACCTGTCAGGAAATCAATGTTCCTCTCCCAGTGGTGCTGGGAGCTGTCTCCCCTACAATAGAGGGATTGTCCTGTTTCCTGCACCCTAGAGGGAGTGTGTGCCTCTGTGTGTATTCGTGGAAAGAAGGAAAATGTGAGAGAGAAAAAGAAGAAAGGGAGAGTGCAAGCTCATCTTTGCTGTGCCTCAGTTCTGCATCATCAGCTAATAAGAGACATAAAAACAAAGGGCAGAAAATGAAAAATAATGAGGTTGAAAGTAGCAGAATGTTGTGCTCGTAGACTTAGTGCAGTATCACACTTGCATGTAGAAGCTGTATAGGTCTGAGTATGCATGACTCTGTGTGTGTGTAGCTACGTCATCTTATAAAAAAGGTCATCAAGTTTACTTGTGACTTTGCTCTGGAGCAGAGCTAGCCACAAGGCAATCTCAAATATGATGGAGTACAGTGAGTGACTCAGTGCCATCACTGCTGTAAGACAGAAACCCAACATGAAAATTGAAGTGTTATGGGTGGGACAGGATTGGATCAAGCACAGGATCGCTCCTCCATGAGTGGTTGTTACATTGTTGGACACATAGACTATATATTAATGATGGACTTGGCCACAGTGACATCAACAATTGGTTAGTAAAGTCCTGTTGAGAAGCCTTGTTGGTGTTTTGAAACAGGATGTGACGAGCAAGGGTTTGACTGACTGGCCGAGGGACACTTCATACTCACTGACTAACGACTTGAGATTGACAAGTCATAAGTCTCAGGGCATACCCTGATTTATTCTCCTTTATGACCATAATTCACAATAATAATGACCATAATTCACAAAATCAACTTCATGTTGTACTCAATATGGCTTGAAACTAGCAAATGAGCACAAAGGTCATCAGGAAAGTGTTTGCCGAGTTCATACAACTGGAAATCTTTTTGCTACCACAGGACTCGCAACCACAGGTTGATAGTGAAACACGTATTCTCCGAGGTTGCTTGCTGTCACTAGGTGAAACCAGTCACAAAGAGGATGCTATACCAAAAACCTCCTTGCAGTTGCTTTGGTCGTTAGCAGATTGCTGCGGTCGACTATAGTTTGCATGGAAGATGTGGACTTGTCTTCAAACACTGTTCATTTTCAAAGTAAAAGTTGTGCTTTACCATTGAAACCAACACTTTTCAAAAGGAGCAACTTTTACTTTGAAGGCAAACGGTCTCCGTTTCCAATTTGTGCTGCACTCTTCACAGTTTCACAACCGCTTGGAGAGTTGTTGGTGAGTGTTTGCAGACAAGTTGGCATCTTTCATAAAAACTACAGGTGACCGTGGCAAGGAGGTTTTCACTGCAGAAATGTATACCTCTTTGTGACCAATTTCACCTAGCGAAAGCAAGCAAACTACTTGACAATCAGTCTGGAAATACACATTTTTCCCTAGCGACCATGGTTACCATGGAGTCACTGACCAGTCTGGGGCTTTACTGGGGCCTTGGAATTGGTTTCACAGCAACTGCCAGCAACCAATCGCAACTAGTTGGGGAATACTCATTTTTCCCTAGCGGCCGGTGGTTGCCAGGCGGTTGCCAACTGGTCTCTAGGTTAATGGGGCCTAAGGCACTTCATCATTGCCTTCACTTTTCAGACCAGAAGTTACGTCCATCTTTATGTACAGTCTGTGGTTGGGCAACTTGAGGGCCTCTCCGCTCTGATTGGTCATTACATTAGCTGTATCTGATCAACAGGCAGGCAAAACACTGTTGAAAATATGTACTTTTTATTTTAAGCTTTCTCTGTTCTCTTTCATTGTGTAGTTCTGGTTTCATTAAGGGTAACTGGTTTTGAATAAATCATCTTCTCAGAGCACAGAGTGCGCCAACTTTAACCCATTCAGATTTTGTCTGTACTTGTACTTTACTTGAGAATTTCCAGTTTTTGATACTTTTTACTTATACCATACCACATTTCATTAGAAAGCATTTCATTTTTGCACTTGACAACATATACATGACAGCTTCATTAAGTTTTCAAATTAGGACTTGCACAATGAAGAGCTTATGAGATATTGTGTAATGTTTTGTTCATCAAACTGTATATAGGTGTAGAGCTAAAAGTCATGCAAAAATGTCAACATACGATGGTTTGCTGGAACCATTTTAAATTTTTCTTTAAAAGGTTTTGAAAATTTCAAGGTTGTTGGTTGGACAGATCAAACATTGTCACTTTTGAGCTCTGAGACTATTTTTTAAACATTGTTTTTAGGTTTTAGAGTTGTTTTGTTCTTCATCACTTCATTACTTCATTACATATTTAAAACCAACATGACAGTTGTTGAAATATATGTGTGCACTCTAAACAATATCTGAAAAGGTGGTCTGGGACAGCAAAGACAAACATTAAAATTAAATCAGTATATACGTGTAATAGCTTTATTTAAACAAGAAGGAATTCTAGTATGCCACCATAGGATAAATTTGTACGTTTATGGCCATAATCATAATAAACCATAATCAAGTCTGGTCATGTGGTTACTTCCTGTATTACAGGGCGTGTCATAAATATTTTCTGTACTTCTCACATCATGAGCAGGAGAACTGTCTGCTGTATCTGTTTGTGTCTCACAAAAATTAGCATTCCAGTTAAGTGTGGCACACTTTTCCTAGTTGTTGTCGCTTGTTTATGATGTCCACAGGTTTACTGTACAATCCATATTGTATCACCACCAAGTGTGGCGTGTTGCAAAAGTCAGTTTAAATTTATTCATGAAGAGCATTTAAAAAAACAGGTCAGAAGTCCAGAACCAGCATCCTGAGTCCAAAATGATGCTATACACTTCCTATGATGCTGAATTCCAGCTTCATATTTTTATTCTTGAACTCTACTAGAGCAGCTTTGCATGAGTCACAGTTTAAAATAATTTTATTTTATAGTAGGCCTTAGTGTAGGCCTCCGGTTCATGCTTTGTCTGAAACAAGTTGTTTTAGCTTCTCTCACTTTAAGACCATCCTCCCTTTAAATCAGATTTCTTCTGATTGGCTGCCCCTCATAAACAGAAGGTTTGAAAGCAGGTGGGTGGGGCTTCTGTGCTTATAGCCAGAGCTAAGTGTCTGAGATGACCATATTAGGATATCTGCAATCATTGACATCATATAGACCACAGAGGAGAATAAACTGTCCGAAGCATTGGATACTGGATATTTAGAGCAGACTGAAGCCTGAGCTTTTGGTTCAAAGGGATTACTTATACACACACTGACCTTATTACTTAAAACTTTTGCCATGTTTAATATGTAACAGTATATATGACAGTACGCAGGAAAAAGCAGAATTGGTAAACCTTAATAGAGATTTTGTGAATGATTTGGAAAAGATTTTTATGTCTTTTTTTCAAATCATATTTCTAACTGTGGGTTTTCAATGTGAGTGCCTTTCATTTTACCTCAATTCACAAATATGAATGAGCATGCTCTGAAGGACGTAAATATTTAAAATGAGAGGCACATACAGTGTTATCACCACAGGGGCCTGAGCTCACGGTAATGACATTCTTTCATGCAAACAGCGGGCGAGGAAATATGACGACAGTATGACTCATAATGACATCTTTGCTTCAGAAGAAATGAGTATGGAAAAAGTGGAAGACGTCGCTACAGCTGGCTTGAAGAACAAATAAAACATACCTGTCTGACAGAGTTCAATAATGTTCTAAACATAAACATTAGATATTGCTCATAAAAAGGCACTGACGGGCTATTACTATCATTTACAGGCTGCAAAAATCAACTCATGCTGCATTTTATTTGTGTTTCAGAGCTCCTCGGGTCTGCAAAGAAAGTGAATGTCAACTTCCAGGATACAGATGGGTGAGTTACCCTCCTTTTCTCCTCCAATGTACCTCCCACCTATATCCACTACTGTCTGCTCTTTTTCGCCTCTTTCTCTCCCTCTCCCCCTGCTTACCCCTGCTTAAAAGCATCCCCCAAGCAGTATTATCATAGTAGTTTTACTTACGTCTTTACAGCATTAAAAGCTGAAGGATTAGTCCATATACCACTCAGATCAGAATGTTGTGTTTATTTATGTGCGTGTGAGAGTATTAAATGCATGATAGTAGGTATTACATATAAGCACCTTGACCTCTTTGCTCCCATTTTGTCATTAAAAGCATCGCGTGTGCACAGTATGCGGCTACGGGCCTGTCAGCTCCCGTTCGTGAGCGGCCCTTGAAATACACCAGACGATAAACAAAACAGCAAACAGAACTGTGGCCTGCTTCCATGCAATCTGGTCGCATTATGTAACAGAACAATTTGGAGAGACAGACTTTTGTTTCTTTGACAAAAGGCTGGGAGGCATAAAAATGGTTCTCAATGTAAAAATCAGATGAAGTGATACCTGCATCCTACCATCGGTGCAAAATCAAAGTGAGTGGCAGCTCAAACAGGCAGGCAGAGAAACAAGAGCCAAAAAAGAGAAGAAATGCAGACACTTCTTGTTGGGGGTTGATGTGGCCATCATTAAAAGGTCTGTCAAAATGAGTTACATCACTTTAACGCAATGTAGTGGAAATGCAGTGCAATGTTGTTGGTTTTTCTACCAGTATTTCACATATGGATCATATTGCAGTCTAAAGGTTAAGGTGAAATTCATCATGCATTTTATTTTACTGACAAGTGCACCCCATTCATCCTGTATTGGTTTATCTCTGTAGCTATTCATCTGAAAATAATTCAAAGAGAAATTAACCCTGACCCATGACTTTGTCTATGATTTTGCTCAGTTTAGTGTGACAAAAGAGCAGTCTGTTCCAAAAGTGCTCATCATCTTAGTCTTCCCATGTATTATTCTAGTCATCTGCTGGCCTAACTGTCCTCACTGAGGTTTGACATACATGTAGACATTGGTATTTCTTTAGTTGATCTTTAATCTTGTAGTATCAGTGTATACAGTTACCTCAGAGAGTAATGACACCCCTCGATTTTGCAAGCTTTATTGTATTGTAAATTTAATGTTAAATGGATAAAATTGTCTTTTTCCCATCAATCTATATTCAGTTCTGATGAGTCACCCCTGTCACTATCTCTGACAAGCACTCCCCATAGCATGATGATGCCACCACCATGCTGTCCTGTAGCTATGGTATTAGGAAGATGAGGAGTAGTGATTTGTGTTCAGCCAACATCTGCAAAGTTCAACGTTTTTTGTCCCATAAGATCAGACACCTTTTTAGTGTTCCTCAGAGTCTTGTTTGGAAAAACTCCAAGCGAGGTGTCTGTTAACCAGGGTGGCTTCCATTGAGCTCCTCTTCATAAAGTCCTGTGGGGATGGTTGTCCTAACCAGTTCTCCTATCTCTGCAGAGTTCTGGTGGTTTCAGACTTCTCCCAGTTCACCTTTATTGAAGCCATGGTTCTCCTGGGAACATCCAAAGCTTTAGAAATGGTTTTACATCCTTACCAAGCTCTATGTCTCACCACAGTTTAATAACAGAGGTCTACAGAGAGTTCCTGGTACTTAATTGCTCAGTTTCTCAGTTTTAGCCCTGATTTGCAAAAACATCTATAAACATGTTTTCATTTTGTCATTATAGGTTATTGAGTGTAGATTGATGGGAAAGAAAAAGTTCTTCACTTTAAACTCATTTGCTCATTTCCAGCTCCATATTTTTATTTTTGGACTGTAATAGAGTAGCTTTGCATGATTAATTGTTCAAAATAATCCTTACGCATCTTATACTAGACCTTTGTGCCCCTCAGTGAACATGCTGTTTTAGCTCCTCTCCCTTTAAGCTAACTTTCTTCTGACTGGCTGCCCCTCGCAAACAAAACATTTGAATAACAAGTGGGTGGAGCTTTCGTGCTCACAGCCAGACCGGTATGCCCGAGATGACCATATTAGGGATATGGCCTGAGCTTTTGGCTTACAGAGATTACTTGTACATACACTGAACTCATGACTTAAAACTGTGGCCATGTTTAATATGAACATCCACCCGTCCAACAGTTTAAATGAGACAGAAAACAAGGAAAACTATAAAAGGTCCTCTGTGTGCCTTGACGTCATATACAGCATCACTGTTACAGTGCAGTAAACTGCCCAAATCCTAAACAGCATATTAGGACCAGAGGGCCTAAAGTCTGCGTCATATACTATCAATTTCAGTGCTCTTGCAAGCTTCTCAAAGTAAAACCTTTAGCAGCCCCCCTTTGGTCAAGGGAACTATGGAACAAGAGAAACCAAATTTAGGAACTCATCTACAAAACAAATAAATAAATAAATAAATAAAAATCCTCAGACCTTCTTAGGCAGAGGAGGTTATTTATCCAGATCAAGGGTCACAGGACCGAGGGTGTTTCATGCTGTACAGATTGCACAGCCCCTCGAGGCAAACATGTGACTTGACATATTGGGCTATATAAATAAAGCTGGCTTGACTTGACCCATTACCCTTTACAGGAAATAACCAATAATGACATAAATATAGCAGAATGTAGTGAAGCAGTTAAAACTACACAAAAAATAAAAAAGAAATTACATTTCTAGCTGGCATATCCACGTAATCATTTTATAAAAATGACTCTGAATCAGTTTCTTCATCCAAATCTGGTTATATGAAAGCATCAGGATCAAAAATTGTAATTCCTTTTTTTTTTCCTAAGACAGACATCCCTCAGATGTCTCAAACTGCCAACTAAAAGTCCCTTCTAGGCATTCCTCTTTGCATTTGCACGACATCCCAACAATCAGTGGTGGTTTTAAAAAAACAACAGCATCATCTGAAACACACTTACAAGGAAACAACAATGCAGAGTTGTCATGTTATTCTTTGTTTGTACTCCTACTTTGTTGTGTAAAGCGACATTTGATTTGAATATAATAACTGATTGTAAAGGACACAAGCAGAGGTGGAAATGGAGGCTGAGAGCGCTTGTTATTGGTTCTTCAGAATGTGACGGCCATGAAACTATCAGTAAATCAACTTTAAATTCTCCTGGTGACTCACTTCACCGTCATTCACATGCTAGCTCTCTTTCTCTCAGCAGGTCTGCACCCTCTCTCTCTAATATGCACCCCTCGTCTACAAGTCACATCCAGTACTTCTTGTTGCAGAAACAGAGTCAGCTATTGCTCAAGATGCAGTTAGACAAAGACAAAATATTAGTAAGCACAGAGTATAAAATACAATAATAAAACACATTAAGTGAATTTAAAATGTGCCAGATTTCAAAAGTAAAGTACCAAAGTGCAATCACTATTTTATAGAAAAGTGAGGCTGCTGCAGGAGTGCGTTAAACGTGCATTCTTTCAAATGGCTACATGAACTGCTAACCACAGTTAGTAGTTTCTAAGAAATTAGAAGTGACTTAACCTATCGCTGGTGCAGCCCAGTCAGGTTTGTTTGTGGTGGAAATGCAGGAGCTGGAAAACCTGCATGGCTCAGGTATTCAGGACTGCATTTGAGAGCCACTTAGCCACTCCTCCTAGAGTATTGGTCAGATTTCAGTGAAACTTGCACATAGTGATCACCTAATGGGTCTTCACACAAACTCTGCTCAAGATCAAAGTCAAGGTCACATTTGTTGTTTTACAGGAAATAACCTGTGAAATGTGATGGATCATGAGCCCGATTAGCTACTGCATCATTGACATTCTGTTTTTTTTCTTGGTGTTTCTGAGGAGTGAGGCTTAGCAGAGCACCTCTGCAACAAACGGAAGATTTTATGGTTTCGGTTACTAAATGCAATATGATGTTGGTTTTCCCAACATCCTGTTGTTCTTGACTGCATATAGATTGCCTGGTTGGTAGCAGGGACCGACTTTCAGATACTAAATCTAGTTCCTGATTCCTCTGGTTTAAACAGTGGAACAGTGCTGTGCCATATCATATCATCCACAATACCAGTAGAAATTTTTACATGATATAAAAGTGTCATATCGTGATATGAGTGATACAGTGATGCCGTGCGTTTACGTTCCCTAGTGCGCACAACAACGAGACGAGCCCAGGCATGTCTGTGAGCAGCATGTCAGCCTCCGATGACCATTTAGTACCTAAAAAGGGAACAGAGGTCAGACCTGCAACAAAGCACAATACTTTAGAAAATATGCCAGAAAACTGCTCCCGCTAAAGGTGGAAACAACAAACTTGTTTCACCACTTGAGGCAAAAACACACCGTGAAGTACAACCAGGCTAGGCTGGCACACGAAATACTAGCAGCTGGTGATGTGCAGCCCAAAAGTAAACAAATGACTGCAATGAGCATGGCTGGTGCACTTGTTAACTGCACTCCATATGACAGGAAGAGCAAACAGTGGATGGAAATTACTGATGTGGTTACATGGTGTTAAAGCAGTTACTTAAAGCTTAAAATCTCCAGGAAAACACTACCTAGGCTACTTTTGTCCTTACATTTGATTTATGCTGTGTCACTGTATAGAATACTGTGTCACTACTGTTGCACTATAATGTTGCTGCTGCTGGCACCTTGTGGCAGTAGATTCACACTGTGAATTAGGTAGTGTGTCATCAAGGACAGCAGCTCATTAGAAAAGAAGGATGGACAATGGCCTCCATTTTGTTTGCACTAATAAATGCTGCTGCCTGCAAGCTGCAATCACCGATAAAATGTTGTTCAGCATTTTTTCCTGCATCGTCATAAATATCATTATCACGAATTTCCTTGAAATATCATGATATAATTTTGGGGGCTACATCGCCCACCCCTACAGTGGAGGATCTCCAAGCATTTTCTTTGGAAGCCACATTTCCAATTCAGATTAAAATTGCTTTGTGAGAATAATAAGGCAGTGGGCTCCACAGACTCATAAACCATCCACAGCATGGTGCCATGGACACTGAGGGACAAGACCCTCTGCAGGAAAAAGATCTAACTAACCTTCATGTATAGACCCCAGAGTATGTGGTCCAGTCTAGTTTCTTATTCAAGTGAACTCCCAGGTATTGGTACTCCTATACTATTTCCAACATCTCCTCACCTTATGGAAAGAGGAGTAGCCGGAGTCCCGGATCTCTTGAAGTCCACCAGCAGCTTGATTTTTATCTCATAGTGAGATACAGATGGTTGTGCTCATATCAGTTTACAAAACTGTTCACCACCCTCTGGTACATCCTTCTTTTTCCCATCAATCTGACTTACACTATCAGTTCATCCATGATACATGATTGTCCGCTTAGTGCAGCAGGAAACAGGAGAAGATAGAAATACAAATTCCTTGAAGTGCGAGTCATGCCAGCTCCAGCCCTACTAATTTAAACTGAGCTAAAAGACTGCAAAGCATGCTAAATAAAGCGGTCTCTGTAAAGATAACGATGAAGAGTAATCCTTGTAGAGCAGCGTTCCCACTCTAAGTGAAACTAAACAGTGTAATCTAATTAGTGTGTTTAGTGTTACTGCCTCTTTGCTCCCCAATTCCTCTCGCAGCAATAAGTGTGGGCTGATGCTAACACGACTAGTATACTGCACAAATAAGTCATGAATATTGTTTCTGATGGAAATGCATAGGTCAAGTTAAATATTGCAGTTAATGAGTCTGCACAAGCGGATTCATTGTAGATTCATTTA
>VUQI01021538.1:10109-29894 GCA_015106735.1 Paratilapia polleni
AGAATATTTGAACCACTCAAAAAAAAAAAAAAAAAAAAAATCAACTCCTTTTAAAACTTCTTAAACACATTTATGTTTATTTTATATAATTTTACAGTAAATTGTTTGGCATAAATAAAGAAAAGAAACCTTTAGGACACAGAATCTCATGAATAAAGTCATTTTAAACCCGTTGGAAACGGAATGTCAGCAGTTTAACGTGCAACGGTGGAGGACTGTTATTCACACGTCAAATCTAGGCAGGCAAAGCCCAGAGCACCTGAAGACTTTCATGTAGAATAACTACATGTGTGTGAGTCACACCTCAAAGAGTTGAGTCTATTGTTTACTGGGTTGCGTGAGATATGGTGGTCTGGAAGGCAAAAGTGATGTTGTTTCGTGCGTGATCGAGGTAGGGGTCAGAGAACGTGTGTGTGTCACCAGAGAAATGTCTCCACTGCATGAGCTCGGACATGCTGAGATGCTTCTGTGCCGCCCCCTTACGGTCACCTTGACGACCGAGCTGGCACGGCCTCTCGGAAACCGGCTCCTCCTCCTCTATGACAGCTGAAAACGAAGACAACAGGGGTGTAATGAGCCATGATTTTCAATCTTTTCATGCTGTGGTGTCAATATGTGCTGGCATTTCCATGAGCCTACCATTGAGTGTACCATCCATGCTGCAGCCACAGTTCAACAGGTCGTGAGTTAGACATGGCGTGTCCGTCAGGCTGAAAAGATCTCGCAGTTCACTGGTGGAGAAACTTGTGTGCTCTGCCCCTTTCCCCATGTCAACCACAGTTCCAGAAAGCCCCTGTTTGGACACCTGTCGCTGAAATATACGCTCCTCAATGGTGCCTGAGAGGAAGTAACGCAGACTCAGACGTCAATAAATTATTGATTTACTGGATTCTCCTAATTGAATTATTTGCATTTATGCATTCTTGCCTGCAGTGAGAAGACGGTAGATGTGCACAGTCTTCTTCTGTCCATCTCTCCACACCCGAGCCATGGCCTGGACACAGAAGAGAAAAGAGAAGTAACACTGGAGTGCAACACGTGTATTCAGTGCCATCTGGTGGATATGGATGTACTGTACACGATGGCACCTTCACACTTGCTCAATTTGGCACCAAGCAGCAACCTCCAGAGTTTAAATATTACACCAACACTGAAGTGCCAAAAACTGCAATTTCTGGAGCGGCCACTTGAAGCTGGCTCCCAAAGCGAATAAATTCTCGCAGATTTCCATATTAAATATGCTTCATTTCAGTGATGAAATTAGCATATTTACTGCCTGAGGCAAATTATTTTGATTATTAGTAAGTGTGCATTGTTACTTTCAGAGATAACAAAAACAGTCTTTGGTTTTGTCGCATATTGATTATTGTTAAGTTATTTGGTCTAGTGCTTCAAAACAAGATCTTCGTAAAATCCAGCTTGTTCAAAACAGAAAGCCTACATACTTGTATTCTCAGCGGACATATACTAATGAGAGACACTTTGATACTAGACAAGCCTTCATGGGATGTTTTACATTGCCTTTACCTAAAACCAATGAAAACTTTACTGTATCAAGCTATGTCGTATTGGAATAAATTTCCATCCTTTTTAGTTAAGATTAAGAGTACTAAAAGTTTTAAAAAGCAATTAAAAGCAGCAATTCTGTGTTGGAGCACATCTGATTATTCATCTGGGAAGGCTGATGATAGGTATGATGTTGGCTTAAATCCTATTTTTACTGTCACAGATTGCATTTACTTATTGACTGCAATATTTTCATTGTTTTGCGATTTGTGTGATTGTTAACAAGCTGAAGGAACTACTTGTCTTTTACTCTATGTGTTGTTTTGTTGGGGTTTTTTTTGTTTGTTTTTTTCAGTTCATTGGTTGATTGTGTGTAGACTGATAGTTGGATGTTTTGTATCGTTTTTATCTGTGGACCCCAGGAAGAATAATTGTTGCTGTGGTAACAACAAACGAGGATCTAAATAAAGAATGAAAAAAATGTTTTTGGCCTATAAAGTTAATTTACCCCTCGAGGAGGGGAGGATTTCTTATACCTCATTATTTGAACTTTATCACGGGTATTGCTGCTTTAAGTGACAGGCTGCTGTTGACACAGGCTTCCCCTCCTCTAATTCAAGTCACTGAACTGGACCTCTCAGCTGTGTTTGTGGTTTTGATGCCTTCTGGAGCAATTTAATGCAATTATCTGATAAATAATATGGCTTGTTGTTCAGTTATCTGTACTACTCGGCCATCCAAGATGTTTTTGTTCCAGTTTTGGTGAATGAAATCCTTGTATATTTTAAGTGTGTTACTTAGCACTACTTAAGCAGGTATCTGTGCGACGCACCTGTACAGTCTCGTTAACCAAGCTTGCTAGTGTTAGCTGATAACTTAGACCAACATGGCAGTGGCCAAAATGCTGAAATCAAAGCAAACCAACGCATGATGTTGACATCATGCTGGCTACATGCATCTCTTATATACAGTCCATGGTGGACTGCATATCAAAGCTGTTACAGATTGTTTACAACTGTGAAATGTGAGTATGAAGTCACACTGACTCACAGGTGACTCACTCGACAGGTGTGGCGACTGTGACCCTCCATTATCAGCTATTTTTGAGGAAACCTGAATTCTGGTGACTTACAGAAAGTCATGCATCTTTTACTGTGATCATAATTTCTGGATTTAATAGTAGTTTCACTTAAGAATTCATGCTAAAATCAAATATCTACTATTATAAAATAAAATCTTGTTGTTTTGCTTCCATATCACAAACAGTCTGCACCAGAGTCCCATCAACAGCTTTCACACTGGACTGAAGAAACTAAAGTAAACTGGTTAAAGTACCAGAACTTTTTTTTTTAAACAGGTTTGATGTAAAAATACCCTAACGTGTATAACGTGTGTATGCAAGACAGAAGAGACCATAAACAATGCCAATGAGGGCAAAGCAAAGGGTCAGACTTTGAAACTTAGGCAGGATTATGATTGTGTGCATCTTACCTGAATGTCATTAGCAGGGTTCCAGTCGATGTCATATAGGACCAGGTGGGAAGCACCGATCAGATTAAGCCCCACCCCACCTGCTTTAGAGCTCAGCAGAAACAGGAAGTTCTGAGAATAGGGACTGTTGAAACTGTCAACCAAACGCTGCCTCTGGTTTGTGGGGGTATGTCCGTCCAGCCGACAGAAGGTGTAGCCCATGTGTACACACAGGTCCTGGAGCAAGTCGAGTGTCTGAGTATAGTTTGACACTACAACCACCCTGCAGGGGAACACATACTGTCATATGTGATGCTTAACATGTAACAGAAGAAAAAGAAAGAAAAAAAAAACAAAAAAACACTCATGATACACCCGATAGTGTCTCGCCTTCACAGAAACACACACACCTGTCTGAAGAGCTGTGCTGTCTAATGGCAGTGAGCAGGTCCGAGAGAACCAGCAGTTTTCCTGAGTCAGCAGTGTTGAATCCTCCTGAAGAATAGGACTCTGGGAAGAGATCTACCAGGCCCTCGTATAATGAACTCTCCACAGATCCAGCATCCGTCCTCTCCTGCAAACAGAATAACCCCGTGCTCACAGTCAGGACTGGGTTTCATGATTACATATTTATAGTTTCCACTGTGATCACAGGTTTCTGTCCCCCAGCTGACTGATAAACGAATATAACCTTGACAGTGATGTGGAGCAGACCAGGGTGGTTACAGAGCTTTTTCAGTGCAGTGATGCAGGCCAGGTGTGTGTGGGTCTGAGTGGAACCCTGAAAGCAGGCCCTGAAGACTCTGTGGCAGAGGAGGTGCTTGTACAGCTCTCTCTGCAGAGGGGATGGCTCACAGAACAATGTCCAGTCGAGACGAGGAGGCAGGTAGCGGTTGATGATTTCCTGTGTCCGCCTCAAGATGAACATGCCAGTCAGACGAGAGAGCTCGGTTGCTCGCTCCTCTCCCAAAACTCTCTCCTCCTGTTGGCAGAGGCAGATATAAGATCAGGGTTAACACCAGACAAAGTTGTTTCTATAATAACTACACAGGAAAGAGAAAGCAGAAGGAAAACAATGGCATTACCTCTGTGCAGGAGGGCTGTCGGGAGCGCAAGATTGGTTCCTCATACACTTTTCTATAAGCAGTGGACGACCCCAGAATCCCTGGATTAACAAACTCAATGATTGCGTGGAACTCCTGCAGGTCGTTCTGTACTGGAGTGCCTTTAAACCACAAAGACAACCTATTACAAAACCTTTGCAAGTAGCTGTAGCTTCCATTCAGGGACTCCCTAAAGATTCCCCTCATCTCTTTTACATTGGCACATACCTGTAAGTATGACTCTGCGATTACAGGTGAGGCTGCTGAGGGCTGACGATGTTTTGATGCTGCTGTTCTTTAATCTGTGACCCTCATCACAGATTATAAGACCAAAATCAACTTTCTGTACCTGAAAAGCACAAGGAAAATACAAAATAAAAACACAAGCATCAGACCATTTATTTGCAAATTGCACACTCGACACCGAGACACCAGGTGAACATACCTGCTCCAAGCAGCGCAGCAGCATTTCATAGCTGATCACAAGAACGCTGTGCAGAGGGGACATGATGAACTGCTCTATCCGGTGGTCCTAAACATATTTCAATTTTAAAAAATGATTTTAATGACTTAACAAATGCTAGATTTAAGAATAAGATTGATTCTGATACTTGTACTTGTTTTGTTTGACAAAAAGAAGACATTAAATCAAGAAAAGGCACAGATCAAAGTTTAATAAGATAATAAAAAAATCATCAAAAAAGAAGGAAGAATTATTGCAAAAATACTGAAAATGCAGGCTTTAAACGATTCTTTTGTTTTTTTTGTTTAAACTTGGGATAGAAGCTTATTGTATAATGGATAGATTCTACATTATAGTTATGTGTCTATGGTTTATGTTACCAAAGTCCATGCTGGTCCATTATAAGTTTTAAATGACTTTTGGCATTACATACAGGATAGATAACATGATATAAGTATGCACTAAACCAGTGAGTTTATATTTAAAGAAATACCCCTCACTTTATAAAAAAAATTGCCTTGTTGCATGATAAACTGAACCTAGAACACCTAATTGGCCTGTTAAAAACCTCTCTGCCATCATGTTGTGTCATCCTTGTGAATATAAAAGAAGAAGAACTGAACCATCGCTCCTAACCTGATCCACAGTGAAAACGCTGATCCTCTCACGGCCCAGCCACTTGTTGAACTCTGCTGCCCAATTCTGTACCAGGCTGCCGGGTGTAACCACAAGGACACGCTTAGCAACTGGCCTCCCACCATAAGGTCCCTGCTTCAGCAACGTCCAGGACAGCGCCACGCTCTGGAGAGTCTTTCCCAGGCCCATTTCATCGGCCAGGATAGCACCGTAGCGACCCGCAGCTCTGAAGCACACACACATCAATATGATGTGAAGATCAGTAATGGCTGCAGCTACTTTTCCAGCTGTGAGGCTACAACAGATTGATTAAGAGGCTCTTTACACAGCATTTGATGATAACTGTACAGCACAGTCACCTCATGCCCATGACACACTCATAGAGGAAGAGCAGGCCATCTCTCTGGTGTGGTCGCAGGTGTGTGGTCAGGTGTGAGTCAAGCACAACATCAACCACAGGAAGTCCTGACTTGTTATTTAACCACTGGTGGTTGGCAGAGGGGCGAGGCATCACCAGTGCACCTAAAAATATGTGAAATAATAATAAGCAAACATTATTTTTTTGCCAATTTATCTAGCTATAAGACAGTGTGTTAAATTACTGCATCATCACACTCCAATTTTATCTACATACCTGGAGCTAGGGGGTCATGGCGAGGTCTGCAGGTTTTATCCTCCTCTGATTTAGCTTCTGGATTTCCTGCTCTGCCCACCATTGTTGGGGGACAAAAAGGTTTGAATGCCAAGCGACAAGAGGATGGTGGAGCAGACTTTGTGTTTAACTCCACTTGCCCTGTTTGGACCTCCTGGAAACAACGCCCCTTGGCAAAGTCTTCAGCAGAAATGACCCCCATCACCTCCACCTCTTTCCCACCAATCATGAGAGTCTCTCCCTCAGACAGCGAGGCCAGCTCTGACACCTTGTAGCCACTACCTATAGTTCAAACATGCACACTTGTCAGGATCACTAGGAGAAATCATCTAGTATTGGTCTACTTAGCTCTTTAGCATATTTTAGTGCTTTAGAAGTAAGCTGCAGTTAAATATGCAAATTATGCTTATTGAATTTCTTTAGAATTTTGAGTATTTTAATATTTTCCAGAGATTTTCATGATTCAAAACATGCCTTTGGGGGTGACTATGCACATAACCACAATTGGTGTGCATGTAACTAAAGCAAAGAGTCTGTATTACCTTACTTTACAAAAGTCTATACATTTTCCTGTTATTTTTGCCCATTTTGAAAACAAAAAAATTTGTATTTAAGCTTGAGTAAATTAAATGTCACTTAAAAAAACAAACAAAAAACAAAAACTGGTTCAAAATATTTTAAATCCTAACAGAGCATCCATATCACGTATGAATAACAACATAATAACAGTCTATTTTTTAGTGATAGCACTGGTCATGTAGGCTCTGGAAAACCAACCATGTATTGCTTCAACTGTACAGAAGACAAACATTAAAATATTACTCATTTACCATATTGTAAATCTTTTTTTTTTTTTTAAATATACACTGCTCAAAGGGAACACTTGATCATTACAGTACAACACAAAGTCAATGAGATACCAGTCCTGCTGTTGGGTTGATGCCCTTCTACGGCCCTGTCCAGCTCTCCTCATGTAACTGCCAGTCTCCTGGTATCTCCTCCACACTCTTGAGACTGTGCTGGGAGACACAGCAAACCTTGCGATGGCACATATGGATGTGTCATCCAGAAGGAGCTGGACTACCTGCCTAACCTGAAAGGGCTGCAGGTACCATCTCATGCTACCAGCAGCGATGAGGACACTGGCAAAAAGCAAAACTAGAGAAAAATCAGTCAGGAGGGATAAGGAGAGAGCAATGGTCTGTGGCCACCACCTGCAAAACCATTCCCTTTTTGGGGGGGTTGTCTTGTTGTTGCCTCTTCAGTGCACCTGTTGTCACTTTCATTTGCATCGAAGCAGGTAAAATTCACGTTTTTTGCTTCCTAAAAAGGACAGATTGATATCACTGACGTTTAGCTGACTCTGTGTTATACTATGATGATCAAGTGTTCCCTTAATTTTTTTTGGAGCAGTGTACTTTATAGATATTTGAACATATCTATAAACATGTCCTATTAGCTTAAACAGATTTCTCACAGTAATCATTCCCAATATAAACTATGCTGTGCAGTACAGTGTTGACAATTTTATATGAATGTCTAAAACGTTATTCTGATATTTAAATAAAATAGTACCCTTAATAATTCTCATAAGAGCACAAAGCAATTTTCATGAGTGGCATGTACACAACATAATGATAACAATATGACAACATAATGCTTTGCCTTTCAGAGGTTCGAAGACCGAATTTCAGAATTCAGTGCTCACTGAATAACTCCTAGGTGTTTGTTATAAAGGGAGCAACCTGCTGACTGTAGGTCTGGGGCTAACAGTTTGATTTTTCAGGGCTTCCAGAGGATATCCTAGCCAAGAATTCCTGTTCTGTACTTCTGTTGGTCTTTATGAATGCTGATAGATTTAACTAATTAAAAAGCGAAATCGTCAGAAAATAGTTTCTCAGAGTATAGAGAGAAACCAAAAAGCTTACAGTACCAGAAATCTTCTCTCTTACCTACAGATGTCTGTTTATAGAGATATTATAGGATGTTTTCAGAGGGTTGATGTTCTGACCTTACTTATTGCGATATTCAGTGTGTAGAAGTGTACTCTTCTACTCTTATAACATTCACATTTTTAGGTTATTTTATTCTTAACTATTGAGTCATACTTGCAGTCATGCAAGAGTCTCACATGACCATTTTAAATTGATTCACCAAGTGCTTTTAATCATTCACTTTTTTGTTTTCAATCATCTTTTAATCTTTTTCCCCCTCCCTATAGTTTTGATAGGTTTTATACAAATAAACTTTAATATTTAGCATTATTAACATCTTTACTACACCAGCTGGGTGCACACTTGTGGCCACACCCAACATTCAGTGTGTGATTACAGGACAATAGTTACTTTTTAACCACAAGGCCACTTGGTATTGATTAATATTAATTACTTAATAGCTGGTCAGTCGTCATGTTAAGCACAAGTTGTAAATACACTGGTGATCAATTAAAATTTGATGTACAGAGGTGTCTGCCTCACCCTTTCCAATATCCTTCCCCTCCATGTCTTTCAGAGTGACTGTGCGCCCTCTCGTCACCAGCACTGCGTCGCCCTCCCAGCGCTTATGTTTCTTCTTACTGGCCTTACACCACACCACACTGAAGTAACGTGCGCCATCATGACTGCAGCCGGAGTCTGAGCCTGCAGGAGGCTGAGGAGTTTGGGGAGACCTGGGAGGGGCGTCATTCACTCCTGTAACACAAAGACATAAAACAAAGTGAAAATCCACCAGAGGAACTAATACAGAAGTAAACCAGCAGAGGTCACCGTCGCATCAGGTTTTCAACCAGAAAGACATCTAATCTAATCACCACTGTTGGCTCAACACACAATGGAAATAAAATACAACATGTACATGACATGCAAAAGGCTGAAAAACAGTTAGCAGCATGAAACAATGCAAATGTCACCGGGTTGGGTTATCACATGACCCTTTGTAATTAACCTCTAGAACAAGGATTAAAGATCTCCTACAAAAACGATGATCAAAAAGAGGAATGTCTGACTTGCAATAAACACAGGACCAAAGCAGTATGAACCTTCTTTTTAATAGAAATATGTAAACATATAGACAAACAGTAAACGAAATGGACAACACTTGGATAACAACAGCACGATACAATCAAAGTTGAACTCACAATAAATAGCAGTAACATCAAAAACCATTACCAAACCTCCCTTATTTTGTTCACACAACTAGCCATCCATTCAGCTACCAGAGAGAACTACTCTTTAACATTTTCAGCTTTATTCACTGAAATTGCCATTATTAGAATAAAACATTAAGGCCTTCAAAAGTTTACCTTGTGCTTCAGTCCTGGTATGTCTGAAATTTGCTACTGAAGTGCTCTCTTGTGACATGAATGGTTTTCTTATAACGCCTACAGAATGAATAAAAGCAGATATAAAAACTGTGTTTCGTTACCCAAAACCTGAAAGAAAATACCAGTTAACTTTTATCATACTGGATTTCTACAGATGCCAGAATTGGTGGAAATTTTCTTTATACACAATCAGCAACACAACACTCCCACGGATGTGAACTGGGTAATCTCTTACACTTATATTTTTCCAACAATCTTGGACAATAAAGATCATTAACACCTTACTGACACTCCTGTAATTGGAGACTGGTGTCAGATCTAGGCAGGAAAAGCACCAATGAGGTACATTATTAGTCAATACTACAAATATTCCCTTCCAAAATTTGGACTTTTATCCATTTTGGCCTGTCACAGTGTTACCGATATGAGCTTTGTTTTATTAACTTTTATAACTTTTGTCACCACTTCTGTCAGTACTCGTGGGAAAGATGATGCATTTTTAATACTGACAAGCATAAACAAAGACGGATGGCAACAGAAGTCGGCATTATCCTGCAGGAAGCAAACAGGTTATCCATGTCTGTACGAGGCACTATGTTTCCAAAAGAAATTCAAGGTCTGAAATTGATCTCAAACAAAACAAAACTGGCGACTGATCCAAAGCTTTTTTGACACTCTTCAAACTCCTCAGAGCTTCTCCCTTTCTCACAGTGACCACAGATGTGCATGTTGATACTTGTTATAGAGAAATCGGCAGTCCATGTCTCAGTCGGGCAGCCTTCAGTTTCTCCACTTTGATCTTGGCTCGCAGCAGTTCTTCCTCTAGTTCCTGCTTCCTCTTCAGCCCCTCTCTCTTCTCCTCCAGGTACAGGGCAACCTTTCTGTGATTGGCCAACACCAGCTCGTGCTCCTCTTTGGCCAGGTGCAGCGGCCGAAACCTGTCTGGCTCGTGGTGAGGGTAGATGTCGTTGGGGTAGAGCTCATGGCGTAAGGGTAATGGAGAAGTGGAGAGGGGGATGTTAACAGAAGAAGGAGCCGGAGATAAGGATGCTTCATAATCGTGGATGCTACCCAAGTCCTGCTCCCCCTCTTGCTCCTGGCCTTCATCCAGCCGTGGTCCTGTGTGTGTTGGGAGGATGGGAAGGTCTGGCGGTGGTTTTACATCCTCTTCAGCATCCAGCTGGACCACCTCATGGGGGACACTTGGGGCAGCTGCAGAGTAATCCTGAAGTCCAGCCAGAGAGGAGCTGCTGCCAGGATGTTCAATGGGAGAGTTGTGCTTGCTGTATATTAATCTACAAATGGGAAAACAGGAATAAAATAAGTGAACCTGGAGTGCTTAAGCAGCATTTACTGGGTGTCTACATCTTGTTTATGTGAAGTGTGCTGAAACCTCTGCAGGTGTGATAAATCAATCAAAGGATTAGGTGACTGATCAGAGTAAATTAAAGTGAGTGAAAGGAAATTAAAGGATTTGGCAACAGGTCTTGTTGGTTACAACCTCGCACATATAAAATGTTTCTGATCCCAAAGTTAAGGCATTAACAGGATTCTGAAGTCTAACTGTGATGACTACCTTTTATTCTAATTTATTTAATGGTTGTTGTACTCTGCGTAAGGATATTCAGCATCATTGTCATTTGTTTTACTTTATGTAGTGCTGAGAACTTGAGCTAAATAATTATTCTAGAGCCAAGTTAGCAATTTAAAAAAAAAAAAAAAAAAAGACTCACCCAAAGACAGAATTATTAATATGAAAACCAGGCTTGTGTATTTTCCACATGAATGTACTTGAACAAAAGAACAAACTACTGATAAGCAGCCAGTAAATGATGGCAGGACATACAGTATGTTCCTCCTGAGCCTGACAGAGTAGAGCAAGTGTGTAATCTGATTGGGCTTGGGAACATGAACAGCAGCCCCTCCTCTCCCTCCTGCATGTCTGTCCTCCCTAAACTGTCATGTGACTTATGTTAACCTTTCCTTTATCTTTTGTCTGTGTCTGCTCTAGTAGGTGTAACTGTACCTGCGCAGTGCCTGGTCCTTTTCATGGATGGGCACATGGTGAAACAGGTGAGGGATCATCTCCATAATTCTCCTGGTTGGCTCGGAGATGCTTGCTCTGTACTCTGGCTGGGCGTGTCTCCGCTGCATCACTTCCTGTTTGGCTGACTCCTTCAGTCTCTTGTAGAGGGTCCTGAGGCCCTGAGCTGTGCGATGGGGTCTGTCCCCTCCCAAAGCGTTGTACTGCTCGGAAACAGTGTCCCAGCACTTGTTCTTGTCCACGATGACTGCGTGCTTGTTGGTGTGCTCCTCCAAGATGCGGATGTGAGGCCTGACCAGCTTCAACAGGTCCAGCTTCTCGGAGAGGGTGAAGTTGGAGGAGCGGGCTTTACCCACCATACTGGACAAAAAGACAGAGCTGGATGCCATCTTAGAGCATAGCGGGCTCACGCAGACCAATTCAGGCCTATGGCTGTCACCCTTTAGTCACCACACTCAGTAGTGTGGCTCCTCACTCTTCCCACCTATCTTTTTTCAGTTCCTGCTGCTCTCTTCTCTTGGTCCACGGTGACACACTAAAACTGGTCTAACTCCCATACATGTCACATGTGCCCTCTCGCCTTCTTCCTCTCTAAATCAAACATAGGCTATGTCTAACAAGTGCATGGATTCTCACACTACTCCTGGACTCCCTCTCAGCTACGGTGCACAACAAAAACAAGCTGTGCTGCACACAATAAGAATCAGGCTTAACTAGGCCAGCCTCGTTTAGGCCCCCGCCTACCGCGGAGGGCTTTGGATGAATTCCTCCCAGCTTAGGCTGACGTAGCTAAGCCGCTTAAGACCAGCCCGACCTACTTACAGCTCGGTCTCTCTAAACCCCAAACCAAGCACAGCACAGAGCACAGCACAGACACACTGTCTGTACAGTATGACAAAGGGAGTGCTGCAGAGGGGCAGTCCCCTCCACACATGTGGCAAAACAGTTTGCAAACACTACATTGCAGGTTCTTAGGTATCAGATGTCTAATTTCCTAAAGTGAGTGACGCTTTGAATCAGCGCTGGTTTAACTAACTGGGGGGAGGGGGGGTCTGTGAGCGCGTTTGTGAGCGCGCTGCGCATACCCGCGGAAAATGCGCTTCTGCCCGTGGTTCAGTGTATGTGGTGAACACAGACAAGAAACGTTAGCTCGGCGTCGCAAGCGGCGACTCAGTTGATTAAAAGACGTGTTCGGGGCGCGTGCGAAAACAGCGCGAGGCCCAGTTGCAGAAAAGCGTGCGTGGCGCGTGTTTTCAGGAAGGAAAACAGAGGCACTAGTTGCTCTTGCAGGAGGAGAAGGAAGCGGCGGTGGCTCACTGATCCTGAGCACAGTCCTAATCTGGCCGGCGCTGCTGCTGCGCTTCCCCGCTAATTTGCATAATGCTGGACCTGCTGTCACTCAGCCTCAGCCCGCCTGGTTTAACATCCGTGCTCAGTGTGCATGTGTGTATTATTAATAGACAGAGGGACAGAACAGTTGGAGCGACTGTCATCGGAAATTTCTTATTTGTATAAATATTTACTGCTCGATGTACCCTGGTTTAGTTTTGTCTCCTTATAGTACCGGATTGCAACCATTGCACAGGGTTTGCTCAAGTTATAGTCTGCAATATAACAATGAATTTAACTCTAGAGTAATCATGATTGCTACAACCAAGGAGGATCGTACTAAATGTGGTGACTAAAGTCAGATATGTGGGGCACATCATCGGGAAGGATCGCTGTGGTGATGATGATGAAGATGTGCATCGCCAGTGTTATAAACTACATGTATGCAGATGATGTCAAAACAGCTCCTTTGAGACCCTACTGTACCCCATTTTACACAGCAAAAATTAAAAAGCTTCAGTTCTTGAATGATGCATTCAGGATTTTGCAAGATGGAAAAGTGCAAGCTAAATGTTTGTGACTAGTAACAATGCTGTGCTAAGAAATTTTATGCACAAATTTATGTGTCGATGAACTGATTGTAAAAATGCAAACACAATGGCCTTAACTGAACCTGCTTTAAGAGACATTAATCTTGTTTCTAGAAGTGGGACAAGATCAGCAGTCTTCTTTGTGTTGTTTTTTTAAAATAATTTCTTCTTTTGCAGTGGGATGGACTATAGTGTCTGAAATAAAGTTTTATCTTTTCACTAACCACACACTGAAAGAAATAAGTCTAACAGGGCGGCAGCATCAACTCTGTGTCGTGAGGCTGTAATTACAAAGTGGAGTGTGCCTCAAGAGAATATACAGCAGTGCTTTGTGTTGAAGGTCTCTGCCTCTAAAAAGGCAACAGAATCATCACCCAGTAAGTTTATACATGTATATACACATAGGCATGGTGCTTTCTGCCTGAGAAAAAATAATTTGTCAAGCATAATGACTGGCATGTGAAAGGGAAGGACAGCACTGAGCATCAAGCTTCCTGAAATGTACCTCCAATCATACATCGCCTGTGGTGTTTTGTTGGTGAACTTTCAGTACAGTGCATATGTTTCACACACTTTAATGTTTTGCAAACACTTGCTATAAACCCTTATTTTATATGATCTGCATTAGTGTTTCAAAATGAAACGTTTTAGTTTTCCAAACACTCCTTTTGCAAAGAGAGAAATACACACTGAGATGTGTATGTGCTGTTAAAAATATCACGATTCTCCAGATTAAAAAAAAACTTTATCTGGAGATAAATATTTGTAGGCATATATCCCTATGCAATATCAGGTGGGGAGCGCCGTATATTTCCATGTGCCGTTGTGATATTTTTAATCTAAGACTTCGAATTTGTCAATCTGCTTCTCCTACAACGTTTTACAGGAACTGGCCTATTAAGTCACCTATGAGCCTGGAAATATATACATGTTTTTTGTTTTTGTTTTTTTTCAAGATTACATGCTTTGGTTTTATTGTAATTTTCCCCTACTAATCACTGCATAGTAATGTTTTGCATTGAACCAAGGCTAACAGACCTTGCATAGATTCACTGCTGCAGAAGCCTTGAGGCTAATCATAACTCTTTTTGCACAAAATGATTGAAAACCATAATTAATGACATTAGAACATGTTAAAAATATCTGTCATAAAGAAACAGTATAGGTATGATAAACACATATAGAGCCATTAAAAAATACTCATGTATGAAATGTAAGGCACCCCATAGCTTGGTCACTTGAGGGTTAATGGAACAGAAACAGCTGTTTAGCTATAAATGTCATGACTACCCAGATGTAATGAGCCATGACGTATACTGCACGCTGATGTTTACCCTGTCTTTGCAACATACAGGCTTAATTGGTTTAGCTTTTAAACTAACCTGCATTTAATTAAGCACTAATTAAGAGTCTTGTTTTGATTTAGGAGCTATCCAGCTTACATAACATCTTGTAAAAGCCATATGACTTTGTTCCTGTCACAAATCTTTAAGCTTTTCTCAGCTTTTCACATTTTTGTGTCTTGCTGAAGCAGCTTTGAGCAAGGATGCACACCCATGACAAAAAAAAAAAAAATGGTGAGACACAGCAGGAATATACAAATCATAGTACGAGGAGGATTCCACCTAAAACTACCTCTAAGTTGTAATAATACCTCAGTGATCACACCAACTACCCTTCATTATTTGTGGGTGTGATTAAAAGAAAGATATCTGTACATTTAATTAAAAGAAATATAAAATTTATCATGACCAATGTCATGTTCATCTGACTGAGATTAAGAAATTGGGCGGTTAGCCATAACAAAACAATTTACAGGTGAAGCAGGTGTTTCACACGTCATGTTTAAGTGACATTGCTTTAAAATGACGGCTCCAAAGCAAGGTTTGCTCATTTTGTTAAATGCCTGTCGCCTCGACTCCTCTCTTCTCGAGTCTCTTATTCACCTCCTCTGTTCACATTTCAGGTTGGAGGGACTAAGAAGCAAGGAGAGGAGTCAGGGAAAAGATGAGGCTGTACAAACTGGAAAAAAAAAAAAGAAGAGGGCTTTGTTTCTAACCTGTTGGTTTACAGTCTCCTAATCCAGGGTTTTGATGCTTTGTCTCTGACTCATTTTCCTTACTCTCGGTTGCACTGAGAACACGAGCCAGAGCCTTGCTCACAGCCGGTGCTGCAAGACTTCTCTGGACCTGCAAGATGAGATAAAGAGGAAAGAGAATTAATAATATGAGGAAATGTGGAAAAAACAATGGAGAAAGATGAATTAGGATCATAAATATGGAGGGTTTAAGACTGTAGGCAAAATGTTGAGAAAAACTTACTTTATCAAGTGCATTGCCTAAACCAGGTTTGGGGGTCAGAGGTTTGGATTCAGCCACAGGAAGTGAAGTAGATGCTCCAGGTGCCACAAATCGAGGCTTTTTCACTGCATTACCCAAGAGCTGGCTGGGAGCTCCTGAGCGACGCATTCTTCTATGTCCTAAAGACAGAAAGCAATGATTATAAGCACAATAATAATGGCCCCTGTTTGTTTTTTCTTAGCATGTTATTGCACCAGTTTAATCAGTGACTCAGAAAAACAGGATATTCTGAAATCAAAATTTTCAACTCTATTCACAAATGATTTAATATAGTGAAATGTATATGTTACGCTGTGGGCTGCAGTTTTCTGTAACCAAGTATTTCATCCAGTAATACTTGTGTGTTGGACCTTTGGACTAGTTAACCATCTGTGCCCAAATTTCAAGACACACCTGTATGTAGGTAATCTGCAGAAAATAGCATTTTATGGCATCTGGAATGACATCAGTGACAATTTTGTTTATCATTTGTTGGGAAATAAACTCTTCAGCAGCTCCGTAGTGTAGTGGTTAACACATTTGCCTAACATGTGAAAGATTCCCCAGTTCATATAACGAAAAACTAATTTAAGATAACCTTAACAAATGTTAATAACTTTAGAAACTTATTCCGACACATATACCCTATCAATCTCCACAAGATCTCTAGATCTCCACAAGTGCAACACAAATACAGTTTTTACTTTTATCACTTTTAATGTCACAAGTCTATATAATGAAACCCGCGAGTTCTGGTACCTGACGTACCTTTGGCATCGTGTCAACACATCTAGTTAATGATTTGTCTTTACTTGGTAAACTAGGAAGCATAACAAGAGACTAGCTGGAAACAAAACTACAACAACCTTTTGAATCCTCGCTTTCTCATACATTAATCCTGTGTACAACTATCCATCTGAGGGCTTTCTAGCCTATTCAACATCTCAGACCCTGGTTGCATTCAAATAATCGGCATATCAGGATGATTTCTAGACAGCAACATCAACCTGTTACACAGCCAGCTAGTTAACACGCTATCGTCAAGGAGTTGATAACGCAGCTGATTCAACTATAATATCAAGTTAGATAATGTGCGGCAACGTGTTATACATACCCGGACGAGCTAAAAGCTAGATGAAAACATAAACTTTGACTCAGTTTACAAAAGAAATCGTCTTCTTTTTCCACTTCATTAGCTCTAGCATCGGTTCAGTTTCTCCCGCTGAACAGTTTGAAGAATCTGATTGGTTGAACCACTGTGAATGGGCGTGGTTATGATGAATGGGGTGCGTTTGATTCTAATGTCTCTACATCTTATTTGCCACATTCAATAGAAGTTGTTATATCCCGCCCGAATTTCAGCAAGATCGGCGAGTTATGAATCGATCTATTACCTCTTCGACAGCTGACCTCACTTCACCCCCTTTTTTAAAATTGCAATGAAAACGTGAAAAGAGGAAAGGTTTTCGAAAATTTGAATATTGGTGGTGAAGTTTATGTAAGTTAATAATCTTAATACTTTGTTTTACCACTACAGCTACTACAGTATACTCCACTCACATGCTTTGGGATGGCTACTAACTTATTAAGGTAATACCATGTGACTTGAACTTGTCAAAATTAACAGTGAAAAGTGATTAAGTACTCTATTTTAGGGCACTGTTTCAATTTATGCATACTCTCAGAGAGGAAGATTGTATATATTCGCTGCTAATTCTAATATATACGAATACAATACCTACGCTATGGCTGGCATGAAAATAAAACTGTTGCTGCCTCACAAATTATTCGGATAGATAGATAGATACTTTATTGATCCCACAAGGGAAATTACTGAAATAATCTGTATTATAGCACTGACAGGACTTGTGTATATGCATAATTTCAAGACTTTTAAATAGGGTAATTTTACATTGTTATCTTGGCTCCTCCCACCACTGATGATTATAAATCTTACTGAGAGGATATAAAGAGACCAGGATGATGAGTTCAGGCATTTGAGGAGCTCTTTGATTTTTGTGATCATGTGTTCTTGTGCCGTCTGATGCTGAGTCTGTAATCCAATCAGGGAGGGAGAGAGTGTAATCCATCTTAATCCCACATTCAGAGAGTGAGAGAGAGAAACCTAGGATAGGGTGGGTCATTAAGAGAGATAGAAACAGTTGAAGGACAGCAGTAATCTCTGAATGCTACACAACAACCCAGCTTTAATGGCTAGACAGCAACACTGCTGCAGAATTTGTCCGTTTTAGACTCAGTGTTTAGTGTTTGTTTTACTGTAATTCTGTCTGTCTCTCTCATCTGATCTGATCCCATCTGACAGCTGCCTGCCTGTATCCTGAACCTTTGTTGTCAGGGATACCTCTCTGTAGAGACACACTCCCAAAGGTAGGGGAGGGCGTAAGAGAGAGGAGACCCTCACCTTAATGGAGTTAAAGTAGAGGCTGCAGCAGAGATAGGAGGGTAGGTTACCTGTGGAGGAACAAGTGGAGTCAAAATCTGGAGAAAGAAGGAAGAAGGAGTTGGTTGAAGTGAAAGTTAACATCTCAGGTAGGATTATTACTGACAGAAAAGAAACAAATGAATGAACACCGTGGCAAGACTGGACAGGAATTTCCTTCCCAGCTTTTCTCATGTGTTGTATAACCTGTATAACGTTTTGCAGGATGGGCTATGATCTGGAGAGGTTTGTAGGCTATGTGAATGAGGGTCTGTTATGCTGTGTATGTCGAGACGTGTTGGAGCGCCCCCTCCAGGCACCTTGTGAACATGCCTACTGCAGCTCCTGCATCAGCACCTGGCTGGTCCGTCACCACTCCTGTCCTGAGGACAGGCTGCCACTGGATGTGGGTAGCCTCAAACCACTGTACAGGTCAGTCTCCATCTCCCGCAGCTGTGTCTCTTCTCTCTTTTTTCTTTTTATAATTGTGTACTCTTAAGTTTCACACATAGGTTTTCCTACTAGTCAGTGGCATTATAAATGTATCCTGCTTATCTCACTCTAAGAGTCTCTGTCTTTGTATGTTTGATGGTAGGTACATGCGGAATGACCTGAACCGTCTGCAGATCCGCTGTGTGAATGCAGCACAGGGATGTGATGTGGTCTGCTCCCTGGAGAGCCTCCACGCACATGAGGATGAGTGCGAGTTTGCCTTTATATCCTGCACTAACACAGGTATGTGACAACCTCATACTGGACAAAAGACTACTCATGTAATGTGTTGTTTAAATACTCTTTATAATCAGTAAAAATGAAATTGTTATCCTCATGGATGTGTATGTTATAAAGGTAATTTGACACCTCTGCGTGGGTGAAAAACAGGTGGCCCTTTTGTTGTCTTGGCTACCAGAGGAACAGGTGCACCTTTGGGACTGAAAGCTCCCAGAGAGCACTGTGTGAGGGTCGGCTTTCCTTGATTCTTTAATGAGCGATTTAAAGGCCTGAATGAGAGTGTATATGCAAGTGTGCACTTTTGAGCTCACAATGCACCTCTGACCTGTTTTTGGCAGGTGGAGAGTACATATGTTACTACTGTGGTAGGTAGAGTCACAGAGTGTGTGTGTGCAGTGTGGATTTTTGTAGTGTTGAATAATACACTCACCAAAATCACCTGAAATTTCTGCTGCTGTGTGATTGCTGTGTTCTGTGATGACATTATAGAGTTAATAATTCTAGTTTCAAAGTGGAACGCCGACTTTTAAGGATTTTGACAGGATTACAGTTGAGCCGATGCCTGAAATAGAGACGGTGTCTTCTGAGATGATTATCCAAATATTCGCTACTCGAATATCACTTCTTTGTACATACAATTGATATTTTTATGTAAAAAATCATCAAATAAAAAGCATCCCTCTCAGGCTGTCCCGTGCAGGTTGAGAGGCGGGGCTTGGAGGCACACCTGTCAGAATGCAACTTCCGCAGCAGAGAGTGTCCCAATGGCTGTGGCCACACGCTGCTCTCGATTGACCAGTCACAACATAACTGTGTAGCAGAGCTGCGCATTGAGGTGGAGATGCTCAGGTAAGTTTTTCTGAGGTCTCTACTCTCTCCTAATCCTGACATAATTTCATTGTTGTTTTGACTGTTGTTCTGATTGTGTTGCTGTAGGGAATATGCAGTGGGAATGTAAAGAGCAGAAATAAGTTGTAAGGGTTTTGCCTGGGTTGATTGTGCGCTGACCCATTGGTAATGCCTCAGGGCTCCAGTAGGGGGAATCGCGCCTGTCTTTCCTCACTCAACACAGACAAGTGAAGGTGAGAGCTGCGTGTTGATCTCTTCATTCATCTCCCCTTACTATTTCCCCTGTTTAAGGGCACAACATTTGGAGGCA